>JAQIWH010000242.1:0-60550 GCA_034695005.1 Cryptops parisi
GGCCTTAAAAAACGAGTGAAATTTACTTGTGTAGCTGCTTGGAAGGTTAAATCTTTCTTTACTTTTTTTTTCAAGTAAACTTCAAGTAAATTTTCTATAAATATAAAATATGGTATTAATTCAGTACATTCGACTAATTATATTCACCTTTGTAGTGAATTTTTGCAAATAATAAGAAAAAATTATATATTTTTTTAAAAAATATATAAAAAGGCCACTTGGGCTTCATTTCCATTGCTTCATTGCTTCATTTTTTTTATTGGAATTTTTCATGGGGACGAAATTAAGAACACTTTTTTTTTTGGTTTGCCATTTGTAAGTACTTTTTAAATTTATTTTTTTTTAGACAAACAATTGATTATACAGGCGATTTGTCTTGGTTTCCAGCTAAAAGGGTAGTTAACGAAGACAATGTTAAACCTTGAAGCTCTTAGATAATTTAATACGGTGTCGAGGTAAGATAGAGTGACTTGTGGGCGAAATTTGGGCCCTTTCCTTACATGGTCCGTGAAAAAAATGTTACTGTGCATGGTAAAAATGGCATAAAGTATTAACAATACACAGTACATTTCCATAAGCATACCCATCATAATATTCATATCTATCTACTGTATATTTATCTATATCCACTATGGATATTCATAAACTTACAGGATATGAATATGGATATCCATAGTGGATAAGAACATGAATATCTATAGCGGATAAGGATATCCATAATGGATATGGATATAAATATGAATGTCTTTACTGGATATGAATATGGGTAATGTATATGAATATTCCATAATGGATATGAAAATTCACAATGGCTATGGCTGTCCATAATGGATATACAATTGTACTGTATATGGATATCACCTATTTGTCATTTTCCCATAGGAAAGTAAAGTTTGTCCTATTGTTTGTTTTGGCTGATCCTGTATTATGCTGCCATTTCTTCTGGAAAATTCCAAATGTAGTAAAGTAACTAGCTAGTAACAGCTTGATGTAAAAATGTCATTTTTGGAAAAAGTGTGGCGTATAGTGATAAGCCCCACCTTTTTTGCCTTGCGCTTTTCAATTATTTGCGAGCAATATAATAAGACACAATATTCTATTTCCTGCAATGAAAAAAAAATGAAAAATAAATAACAATATAGAGCATTAAGGAACATCTGGGTGCTTAATAAATGAGAGTTTATGATAACACTAGCTATATGCCCATCAACAATGATGGAAACATTTTAGGTCATGTTGCCTGGCAACATAAGGAGTACATGAAGCCTAAAATTTCACATATTAAATCCCATAAGAAATGTCTCAAACCTTATTTCTCGAAAACAAAATTATTTCATTCATTTTATTAAAAATCATTTTCACCATTCCAAAAATCCTGAAATACAGAAACTCAAACACGTCACATTAAATTAAAAAGAAATTCAAATGCTGCATCATTGATACTGAAAATAATATTCCACAACTGACAACTCCTATATCAAACTACAAAATGTCTACCAATACCACTCGCTCGTCAAATGAACAAAAACTTTTTTTCTAAAATAGCCATATTACATTATTTTACACAGTAATATAACAACACAGTGTGCAGAAACGTATCATTTTCAATTAGAATAGTTAAATCACATAGCAAAGCTGAGTAACATTTGAAACAAAGCCAACAAGTTATAACTCATAAATATTTTAATTTTAATGATTACATTTTAAACATATTTTTCATAGTTGTATGTTTAAATAAGGTATTATAGGTATTAGATTCATTCGGTAACCAATTGCAGCAAGTTTAGAGTTATTTTAACTCTGTACGATGGAGGTGATATGCGATGAAACAATGTGTGAAGCATAGTGTTTTGTTGCAGTGACTACATCGCAAAAAACTTGGTTTGATACAAATCTCACAATCAGGCTTGTCTTCTAAAATCTAAGCAAACTAGAATTTCGGTTAGATTTTTAAACCAGCACTTCCGTATAGCCACACGAATACCAAGATTATTTTAATAACGGTATTTTTTTGCAAAAATGAACCATACACAACTACTAATAGCAAATTCTCACTTACAATATATAATTGTCGCACATCACCTGATGAAAATTTCGAGTTGTCAATGGGCTGGTGCACTCTTTTGGGGTGTTATCTAATTGCCTACCAAGTTTCAGCTTTCTATGCCTTCTAATTTTCTTGTAAATTTTGACAGGACAGAGGAACTCACATGGTTTTTCCAGCTCGTCCCAGCCCATTTCTGTTATCACATGCTATCACATAAGATAACAAACGGGCTGAAGTGTATACGAGCTAGGGCCGGCTGGAAAAGGTCTTGTGCAAGGCTCTGAATGTTATATCATCGGCTCAGTGCCAGAACGCATTAGTCAAAAAATTTTGCTATTGAAAAAACAAACTTTAAAGTTTAGGACCCTGCCTTAATCCCTAAATAAGTCATGTGGTTTTATACTGTGTACCAGTGTTTCTCTTGTATCTATGACTTAGTGCTATTTACCAATCAAAAGAGCGTGGAAACCATGCGATCCATTGCATAGGCCATAGAGGAATACACAACATTTCTGTCACTCTTGCACACTTGAGAAGGGCATTCCTATTTTAAGGGATTTTAAAATATTAGCAAGGTCTTAATTTTAAAATTTTCTGCAACGGTCACCTGAGCTTGCTACGTGCCATACAGTTAATTTTTAAAAAAATGTTTCACATTTTTTGACTTGGTGCCTTTGCGATAGATGTATCACTTTATAAATAGGTCTTTCAATCGATTTAATAAATAAACAGTAACGTAACTACTGTATGTGTAAATGATAATGGGATGGAAGGATTTCCTTACTACCAACACAAAATGCTGAAAGTGGCCGCCATCCTGCAAAATATTGTGCAAAAGCAAAAGTGCTCTTTATCTTTATACAGTATTTAGATGAAGCCCCATGCTGCACCATGAGCTTAACATGTAATATGAGTTAAAGGAAATGTCGAAACAAAGCAGAAAAAGCTGTTCAAGGCCACAATCAAGCCATTTACAAGAACCTCCTACATTTCATGAATGGTGCGAATGCAATTATTTTTTGCATACCACCATGGTCGTGTTGTTATAAAATTGAAAAGAAGTACATTTATTACAAACACCCTGTATATTAAAGCTTATTTTTAAAAATGAATTTTTAATGCCTTGTTTTATGCTATTGATTATGTGATACAGATAGTTTTGATATTTAAAAAAATCATCTAAATTTATGCAAATTTTATTATTTTATAGTTGGTGTCGCATTATTCTGTGTTGAATGATGGCCTTTGGTGCGCACTAAAAGAACCTTGCCCAAGTTCTTGCGACAATACTTCGAAGATCAACACCCAATCACTCAATTTAAACCTATCAACACAACCACACCTGAATTCAATTTCACCAACCGAGCCATCACCGAAACCACTTTCGCCAACTGAACTCCCAACGAGACCACGTTTGGATCCACCACAAAAGAACAGTAACAAAGTGAACAATACAACGACAGCCGAACTCCCGACGAGACCACGTTTGGATCCACCGCAAAAGAACAGTGACAAAGTGAACAATACAACGACAGCCAGAAACGATCGGATAGAAATGGAATCATCGACAGAAACTAATACAAATTTCCAGAAACTGAAATCGTCGTTTGTGAAAGTGCTCCCCGATCTGAATTTACTTAAAATTGCAAAAGCTTCGCAGTCCTCTAAGAATGAAATTTCATTATCTCCGATATCGTCTCCATCTCCATCGACACCAACGAGCCCGATGAGCATTTCATCACCAACGTCGGTTAAAACGTTCGCCAACTTACGCGTTCAGGCCGACGTCGATGTAAAGGACACTAACAACAACAGTGACAAAAACAGCGAAAATCCATCAAAGAACAAACGAGTGAAGCGTCGTGCTCCAATTCCATTACCAAGGAGAGACGTTCCTAAACTTCAAGAAGAAGCAAATAAAAATTCAGAAGCACCAGTTCCGAAACCGAGAAAGGATGTCGCGGTGAAAGTAGTGGAAAATGTCAATACGACGTCTTCGAACCAAGCACATATGTTGAGGGGACCTGGTGTCGGAATGTCTTCGGTGATCAAACAACTTCAACAACAGTTATCGGTGACGGAAGATGAAACGACGAACACCGAGGTTTCAAATTGTAACGCACCTACCAATTCAAATGTCGCATCGTCTGTTGAAACGTCAACTTCGGACGTAACGACAGTACGTATTTTTGTTGGCAATCATTTATAAAATGGAATTGTTTATTAATTCTGATGCAATCCAATAATTAAAATTATGATTTTTCATTTATAGGTCACTAGTTCCGAATTGACAGAACCAATCTATCAAGAAATCGATCCAACATACGAATCGACTTCGGAAAACAACGACCGATCAACCGTGCCTGTTGACGAAGGGTACGAGAGGTAAAATTCTCTATCAGCGTGGTTATCAACCAATCGGAAGTCGGCATTCCATTCCATTGCTTTTCATTTCAGCGACTAACAAGTTATAGTCTAGCGCTAAGATTTAATGCTTCTATCTTCAGAGGTCGTCATCTCAGCGTGAGTAACACTTGCTTCTTTGATCCACAACTGCATGAGAACGGGATTAGATATGGTTCTTCTAGTCGGCATGCTAACAATCACGCTAATCGCAAATTCCGTTTGATCCGTAACCCTTTCCTTAAAATTAAAAGCAAGTCGCTTCCAGTCCCTGCCTCTATCCCCCACGTACAGTCGTCGAAAGCACCCAAACCTCCCAAACGTCAGGATTCGCTACCTCCCAAACGTCAAGAGCGTTCACATCCTAAATTTTTCAGGCATGCTTTATCTAAAGTAACGGCACGGTAAGTCAGGCCGGTGTCCATGTTTCTGTTTTTTTTGCACGGTGTTTTGTGTCTTGTCATCACCCATGCGTAACCCATGTTACGCATGAACGAATTTGATCTTGAATGTGAAGATGGTTTGTTGAATAACATTAGTACAGCAATTCGTCACTGGGGTCTGTTAATCCATTGTTGAAAACTTGGGTGCTAGTGATAAATGAAAACTGATGATCTATGAGAGCTAATTGAAATCAAATTACCATATATACTCATTTAAAAGTCGAATTTTTAGACCATTTTTTAAGATTTAATTTATGACTTATTACCGTATTTTAGTGAATATAAGATGCTGCTTGTAGCGGTTTGAGTAAAAAACGAATTACTGTATATAAGATGCAACCGATTATAAGACATACACACACATGAGATACACCTAAGAAACAGCTTTCTGAATAATGAAACTTAAGCTGTGATTGAATCTAATGTGATGTGTTTTGCAATAAAAACACTGGATACTGAACATTCCAATGACACACTCGTTCATATATTTTTTTTATATTCTACTAGTAATATAATAAATAATGAATGATCTTTTTATTGTACCTAGTTGTGTATTATCCCTATACAGGGTGTCTCAGTCAAGGCTTACAAATTTTATATTCGAAAAGCTAATATAATGAAAATTCTGAGTTTTGGATATGATTGCATCTGGAAGGGGGTCTTTTGAATGGTGCTATATTCTTCATTGACCTTGAAATTAATTTTTAAAAACTAGCATTGTTAAATTTTAAACAATGCATCAAGTGTCATATTTAGAAAGTTGTAGCCACCACCCCATTTAGTCAGAATCCACTTTTGTTTCATTTATTGCTATGCAACAATAGACTGGAAAAGGCTCGCTGCCCCAACAACAGCTTCTTGGCAAGTCACCCATGCTATTCAGTGAAGTTATTTCTGTTGTTGCGGGGGTTCATTTAAATACGAATTTAAAGATGCATAACAACAGTTGCCATGTTACGTAAAATCTCTATAATAATAATAATAATAATAATAATAATAATAATAATTCGACAACGATCTTAGCGTGGATATGTTTCTGGCGTGTCATTGGCTAAAACGTGCATCGTCATATGACGTCACATGAAAACGCATCACATGACACTCATCAACATATAGAGACATTTCAATTAAAGTGGGTTAACCGGAAGCTGCCTTCACTTCCTGTTTATAACACGTGGCATTCGAACTTACTCCGTGGTTTATAACACGTGAAATTCGTTGGTTTGCATATCGTTCGTTTCAAAAAACGAACAAAGATTTGAAAAACATCGTTAAACTCCAGGGGGTGATCTTGCCAAATAAGTTTTCCTATAAATATTTTGGTTCGGTTTGGTCGTGCGTCAAAGAGTGTTGGCCAGTTGAACAATTTTTAATAATAATAACACACGTTGGTAAAAAACAAAAAAAACGGGCCAACACGCTAATATGCACGTATGTGGCCAAACTGAACGCGACCATTTATGTTGATGTTTTAAAACATCAACATAAATTTTAACATCCCTTGCCCTGGGGGAATAAAAGTAATTCTGCAAACGCTTCCGTTGATACATAAAGGTTATATCAGAATTCAAAATATTGTGTATCCCGTCGAATGACGCTGCACAATATGACGGGACGGATAACTGGTCGAATGATGTGCATTTTACTAAGTCTTGTATAAGATACGTCTTAAATTCGCGAAAATACGGTACATGGAAACTACCTTTTGAGGGGCTGAAACTCATTTTGAATCAACAGAAGTCATGTTGTCGTATAGACAAATTAAAAAAATGTTGAAACCAACAAGATGTTGGAGAATTTCAAAACCCCTCAAATGTAACATTGTACTAGTGCAATATATTACATTGATTACTATGTACAATGTAATTACATTCATGCAGATTCTACATGAATGTTGTGTACAAAGTAAGATACCGTACCAAACGGCTGCAAGAAAGTATAGGTCGACTTTTACATGAAAAAATTGTAGTGTTTTTGACCAAAAATCATGGTTTGATTATTACATGAATATATACGGTAATTCATTTGCAGGTCCATAAAAGTATCAAAATGAAGCAAAAATTGGTATAAAAAATGGTTATTAACAGCATTTATTAAATTACATATTGTTATCAAACATAATGTGTCTAGACGAGCCGCATGCCTGTCAAAAACACTTGTACTTACGAAAAATATATAAAAAATATAATTGGATTTTAATTGCTGAATTTATACAGACAGCCAAACTTACTTTTGCAGTGCATGAAGTTTATCATTAAATTGAAGAAAAAAAGTGATGATTCATAAAACCAAGGAATTGCTGTGCTATACATTGTCATTAACTTATAGTTAACAACATGAAGCGTCCCATATTTATGTTTTCTTATGCATTTTCAGAGTTGATGAAAATCGAGATGAGCAGAACAAACCTCAACTGCAATCGGACGGTTCTAATCTGCAACCCGTTATTGACGGTATAATTTTTTTGTTTAAGTTTAGAATTTTTAGTTGTCGATTTTTTTATATTTTTATTATCTTCAAAACTATGTTAACTGTAACATGGACACAATTATCACTGTTGTTTATTGGTATCGTTAAGAACCTAAACGTCTAACTGGACTATGTCGCAAACCAACGTGGACGAGAGAAGAGTCGGAAACACATTTCCGTACCGTTCAGCGTTTTCGTAAAAATCCTATGACCATTAATTCCAAAAATATCGTTTTACAGGATAAAATGGGTAATATTCTGGTTTTAAATTCATAATTTTATTTTTTTTTGTGTGTGTGTATTTTGGTTGTTTTAATAGAAATTAATTTTTTTTTTGAATTTCTAAATGTTGCTGAATATAGGCACCGGTAACTTCGGAGAAGTTTACAAAGCGCACTTCAAATCCGATCGTGTGGAGGTTCCGTTTGCCGTTAAAATGCTGAAATCGACTGTTCCCAGTGCCAAAGTATATAAATTTATTAGAGTTTATTTATATTATTTAATTATACCGGGTGTTATGGGACACCCACTACCCCATTGATTTTTATTATAAATTATTTAATTCACACTACTGAAAAGCAACTCGAAACAGTTTTTATTCCCCACTTTTCATTAACTTGGAAATATTTTTTTACAAATAAAGACAACAAGTGAAGTTTAGTTCAACCTTTATTTTTAACTTTACATGTTTGAAAAAAAAATAAGTGGGTAAATAAAGTTGGTAAATTCTCATTGTTGAAATTTAATTTACAAGATCCAAAAATGTGTGAAGTTAGAGAATAGAGGTTGAACCAAATTTTTACTTGTTTGGTGTTTTGAAAAATACAGCGAATTCAATAAAAGGTGGGTAGTTAAATATTTTTAAGTTACTTTTTAGCAATGTGAAAGAAAATGAAAATAGAAAAGTTATAATGAAAACAGATGGGGGTTACTAAATTATGAGATGCTCAGTTTAATGCATTTTCCATACAAATTACTCACAACTATGAAATTGTATTATTATAGGCGGACATCTTACGAGAGGCTAAAGTCATGACGGGCTTGGATCATCCAAACATTGTTCGATTAATAGGTATGAATATTTACGTACAGTGTTACCACATTTCATGAATATCTGAGATTTTGTGGAAATACCTTAGAATTGTTGTTATTTTTATCTTAATAAATATGTGAATTGTTTTTGGAACTAACAATCCATTGATTTCTCACTTAACATGTCACCATGTTGAGAAAGTTTTGTATAAAATCTGATCTTTAATAGGCATTTGCGAGTCGGACAGTTTTATGTTGGTAATGGAATTGGCACCTCTGGGCCCTTTGAACCAGTATCTGAAAAGCAATTCCAGGTTAATGTTAACTCACATTACCTGTACTCGAAATTTGGGTGAAAATTTCATTACATTGGTTGATTTTATTATTTATTTTTAATAGTCCCGTTCCTGTTGCGGACATCATTCAACTTCTGTATCAAACTGCTTGCGGAATGGAGTATTTGGAAAAAGAAATGTTTGTTCACCGTGACTTGGCAGCAAGAAACGTTTTACTCGTCAATGAGAATTTCGCTAAAATTGGTGATTTCGGCATGTCTCGAGTCATAGGACTCGACAAGGATTATTACCAGGTGGTAGTTTGTTGTTGTGAATTGATTGGCAACTTGTTCCGGGTTTTATTAATTTTGTTCATGTCATTGCAGAAGAAGAATTTGGAAGGTAAGCTTCCACTCAAGTGGTACGCACCCGAGTGTATTCAGTTCTGCAAATTCAGCAGCAAATCGGACGTTTGGAGTTACGGAATTACAATGTGGGAAGCAATGTCGTATGGAGAGAAACCATACACGGTACGTTGACATCGTCATTATTTTATAGGTAATCATGTTTTAGTCTAAGTAGACATCTAATAGGCCTATTAGATGTCCACCTAGTCACAAATGTGACTAATGAGTCAGTGTGTCCCCTCATTGAAATTCGGTTGGGACAGTGCTGAGCCAATTGAAATACAGTAAAAAGTTACACTTGCACATTGAAGACGTTTAGTAATAATAGATCTTTTTTATATACAGGGAATGGTAGGCCAAGATATATGGAAAATGCTCATGTCCGGTGGACGGTTGGATCAGCCAAGTGGTTGCCCAATTCACGTTTATAATATAATGCTACAGTGTTGGAAATTCAGGTAAGGCAATAACATTTTAACACGATTTTTGTTTTATTAAGTTAGAGATAAATATACAAGGTGTCCCATATGTGATGACCTTGTTTGTTTTTATTATAACTTTTTTTTATTTTTAATTTTTTTGTTAATTTTTATTCACATTACTAAAAAACAACTTAAACATTTTTTATTAACCACTTTTGGTGTATTTTTACGAAAAATCAAAAACAGGCAAAATTTGGCTCGACTTTTATTTTGGGGGGAACAGAGAGGGCAAAGATTGGTATATTTCAACAATGAAAGTTTATCAACCTTCGCCTTCCTTTTTTCCAAACATGGAAAGTTACGGTTGAACCAAATTTCGCTTGTTTGTTTGTTTGTTTGTTTTTGATAAAAATGCACCAAAGTTAATAACACAATTTTGTGTAGCTCTTTAATAATGTGAAAAAAAATGAATAAAAAAAGTTATAACAAAAACCAAATGAGGTGATGAATTATGGGATAACTTGTACCATTATTCACAATATCGTGTCATTTGATTTAATGTTTTAGTGCTGACGAACGACCGACATTTAAGGAGCTGACGTCTCATCTTCAAGACTGCATGAAACTTGCTGGTCACGATATTTGAATTTTTGAACGAAGAATTTTGTGGATAAAAATAAAACAATTATGGGCTTATGTTTTTATTGTGAGGAATTTGTGTTCGTTATGTCAAATAGTGTAAGTGCAAGTGTCGAAATTGTGTCGCCTTCAAAAGTACTTGGGTGATTATTTTTTTTTCTAGTTGTTAAGTTTGCCTTCGTAAAATGTTTCTCGTTTAACACTGAAGCCCTTGCTATTAATGACGTTATACAAAAAAGAGGTTTATAAAAAAAATAAATGTGTATTTTCAAGTACGATTGATATATTTTTATTTACCTACAAATTTCTAATGCGTCTTTGTCAAAATCTACCATTCGGAGAATTTTGAAACATTTTTTTACTTGATTTGCAAACTGTCTCGTGAAATATTTGGTTTGAAAATACAGTCAAACATCTTTAAACTGCCACTCTTGATACTCGATAAAAGATGGCGGTTTAATGTGTGAAAAAAGGTACATTAGTTCTGTGTTTCTAGTGGCGGGGACTTCTAGTAGAAAACGGGGGTGGCAGTCTATAAGGGGGACTAATGTTAATGCGGGTCAACTGTAAAATCAATTCCCAGATGATGTTTTCTACTAACATCAGGTTATGAGCCCAGCACTGTTCCCCCTTCACTCCATTGTTGTAATGCAACAAATCTACTGTGTTGTTGTTGCTGGTCTAATAACATCAGGTTATGGGCCCATAATGCTTCCACTGCATCCTTTCTACTCCCCTTTTGTTTGTTAACGGTTTTGATTCAAAAACCATTAACTCAGTGTTAAGATTATAGATGATTGCGGATTAGCCATTGAAAAGATATTGAATTGAGCTTTCATACTGTAGTTCTAGATTTTGTCTAGCACAAATAGTTCCATGAGAAATCTTTATATGAAAATTGGTGACAGTTTTTTTGGCCTACCTGGTATATTCGTAAAAAATAACTGTCTTGCAACTAAGGATTTGATACTCGATCAAATGTGAAATATTTGTTTGATCACTGTAAAATATAAAGTATAGCCAAATGTTAACAATAACGTATGCAATTCAACAGATACTTCAGGTTGCAATAATGTATATAGGTGCCAACACAATTTCTGTTCGTTGCTATTTATTACAGGGGTGAAATTCATCTCTTGCTTGATGCCCCTGGAACATTACATCCAGGGGGTTATGCATTCAACCATCGTGTAGTAGTGCAACGCTAATTTTCTATACGCCTACTTCAGAGTTTTTAGACTCCTATTTGCTGAGATATTGCATTTTAACAGGATTTTTGTTGTCATCCTGTATATATATATATATATTTTTTTTTCGTAACCTTATCGTTGCCAATTAACAATTTCACCATTTAGTCGAAGTTGAACAAACAGATTTTAAAAAAAAAAGTCATCGACACCATGTTGGCCAGCTCAAGATTCAACAAGTTGGTGTATGTGAGTGTTTGCATTTTCCTAATTGTTTGGCATTTTCCCCAGTCCGTGGTCAGATTGGCCCGCAACTTGCGTTGGTTACCAGCCAAAGAAGAAGATTTCATTCACGACGTTTTGTCGTTGTTGTTGCTCTTCTTCCATTCCTGCCAAACGTAAGGCTGATAACCTTCCGTAGAATTGCACATACGCTGGGTATTGTAAACCAATTTGCAAAGCTGACTAATTTTTCGAAGAGGTCACTATAACAAAATCGCAACGACGTTCTGGGACGTGTCCAACTCGCGGAATATGGGGCTATTTAAAGAAAGGTAAGCTAATAGGTTAGGAATTTTTGTTTTTTCAGTAAACGGGTGAGCTAAATACTGGATATTGCGTTTTACCTAGGAATCCCAATATTGCTTCACGTTGGATCTTTTTATTTCGTTGTATGTGAGTGGCATACTGATGGGTTTATTTTTTCTTTTCGATATACGAAAAAACGTTTTGGAAAGAGTTCAAATTTCAAAATGGTAATACACTTAAAGAATTGGAATTATTTATTATCTGAAACTCTTTTTTCTAGTGTTCGAATTGTTGTCATCAATGTTTTACGTTCAAGCTTTTCACTTTACAGATTCGTGCTTTAAATTGTTGTGTTGTGAGCAAAAATGAAGGATGCAGTTTTTAATGATTATTTTTGTTATGTTTACTAAAAATTAGTGGCATAATACATTTTTTCTCAAATAATCAGTGGATTTTTGCTGTAACGAATATATAGTAAATACATTCGCAGCAAAGTTAATCACGGAACAGTGGTTTATCACATGCATATGACACGTTATCAGAGTCAATAAGACTTTTTATGAAATACATCTAATTTTTACAATAAATTATTTGTTATAAGCCTATGTATAATATTTATTTTTTCATATATTAAATTTTTTTTTATGAATTTTATATTATTTTTATGGAATACTATGATAATTTATAGCATTTTATATAATATTAATTTCTTTATGTATTTATTTTTTTTATATTAAATTTTTTATAATATTTTTATTTTTCTCATTTTTTTATGAAATTTATATTTTCTAATTTTTTTTACGGAATTTATATTTTTGTAATTTTTTTTATGAGATTTATATTTTTCTCATTTTTTTTTATGAAATTTATGTTTTGCTCATTTTTTAAAAAATACATTTCCATTTATTTTTTAAAATTTATCACAACTTTTTTTTTAAGTAATAAACTTATGATTTACTTTAATTTTTAAAAATTTAATATGCAGTCCTTAAATAATGCTATAATTTTTTTTCAAGGTTGGAAAATATTTGATGGTTTATTAATTAAGTGTTTGACTTCATTTTTTAACTAAGTTCATTAACTTAGTTAATTAATGAATACCAATATAGTACAGTATCTCCCTTGGGACTCAGTTACAGTATACATTTTGTGAGCAAACGCTTCGAGGGAGCAATGCGTTTTCACTGACGCAGGTTCACAACGCCAATCAATTAACTACAACTTAATTAAATCAACTAACTACAGCTTTACAAAATGAAAAATTAAACCACAACCAACCATAGTTAAAAAAAACAACAACCATCATATAAAAGAAGAAGGTAAATAAATAAATAAATACTGTACGTGTCTGCAAAATGAAAAAAAACTAGACGCGAAAACTATGGCCATGTTTTCGCTGCATCAATTATGTTAATATGTCATTGGAGCAAGCGTTAGGCCACGCCCCCCTCCTGCGTTTTGGCCGTGTAGGGAAAAGCGTGGCGCGTCGGCAACTCGCAACGTGATTGGTCCACAGATGCGTTCGACGCGCGTCAAACGCATTGGGATTCTTCTGCCATAGCGAAGTAAAAGCAAAAGCAGCGAAAATTGCAACATCAACAAAATACTTTACGACGCCACACGGAGGAGGCGGTGGGAGGCGGACGAACGAGTGTGAGAGAGACATTAGAAGAAGCAGCGACACATTCACACACGACACAGTTTTTGGATCGAGATAGGAATTTGTTTTCTATTTTTAATTTACTGTATTATTGTTAAGTGTCCAAGCCATCATCATCATTATTATCCTGCTTCCCGAAGATCGGGAGAGTGAAATTAACGAGGAGAGAGAAGAAGCTGCTGCTGCTGCTTGCGTTTTTTATTTTTATTTTGGAGAGAAGCATGGCGCACGCAGACGAGAAGGAACAACCATGAGACCGTAGCAGATTTTTGCCAGCAGCGTTAACCATTGCCAAAAATGACCATGGTAGGTTCACCAATTTCATTCAATTCCTCTATAACGATACAACTATTTGTCATTCATCTGGAACCATTAGTAATGGTTGTGGTGGGTGTTTTTTAGTCGCATTTGTGGCACGCGCGTCGATGTTACTTTTTTTTTTTTCAATACAAACGTAATGTCCATCGTGATGAAGGAAATTATGTCGAGTGAAAGTGAGTAAGGTCGTGTAGAAATTGTTAGCCTGCAATGGCTGAAGGCCAGATATCATCATCATCCATGGCTTGGCCTTGTGGGAACCCAAACATTCAATATGGCGTTGGTCGGTTGCGTGTTTGGTAACTGCAACTGCTTTTGGATCTGAAGATGGGGTCCTCCCACGCTTGGGAGAGGTTTTCCAACTGGGAACACCCCCTTGCAAATAGCCCTAGTGCAGTTTTGTGTTGGGAAACTCTGGTTAATTTTATTCCACGTTTCACTGTGCTATGTATAAATAATAGCAATATATAGATAGACATGCATATATAACTTTGTCACAAATAACTCTCTCATTCGGTTTTACCATGAACTTTCAACATTTGCTCCACATCACTTTCTAATGTGAGTTTGGTTTGATGATACGCTCAAGTTATTTCGTTCCACTTTATTTTGCATTATTAAAATAGATTTATATTTATAAATTCATACTTAAAATATATTAGTGTACACATATTTGTGGTAAAAAAATATCACACAAAATCTGTCATATCTATAAATGTTTTATTTATTATTTTTATTTATACATGTTTTCCAAATAAATCTAGTTTATTTATAATACTATATACAATGTTGTATGCATATAAACACTAGTATTATGTATACAGTATGTTTATATTTTATTTATATATGTCCCCTATAAACTGAAATTGAGTATCCCTACTTAGACATGTTTGTAAACCACAGTTCCTCATTTCGATTGTTTTGTTAGACTTGTTTTGCCCAGCCCAGTTGGTATTGCATAATTGGTGTTGAAAATTCTTCTTCTCCGTTTTCATATACATTTCAATGTTGTGGTGAAGTTTCATTCATTACATTCTATGAATTTCAGCAAAGTTTGGTTTACATTGCTGCAGGTTGTGGTTTGAATTTACTTAATTTGAATTAAACGTGGTTGTTTATATTGTAAAAATCCTCATATTATCGACAAATTATGAATTTATTATTTGGTTTTCACTATTTTGTTGTAAACTAACAAAATAGTTTTCGGATTGCAAACTTCATCTTGATACTTTGAAACATGCAATAGTTATGCAGTAATCGCTTCACTGTTTATTGTAATGTCTATTAACCGTAGAAAAAGCAGTTTTAACCGAAGCAGTAATTTTTTCCAACATTACATGTGCACTTTTCAATTTTATTTATTGAATCGTTGAGGTATCATCAGAGGGAAGGGGTTGCAGTTGTAGTCAATGCATTAAATTGTGATAAATGCCATATTGTAAAGATAACTTATGATGCCAATGTCACATTGTCATTATTACATTTTGTATATGTAAATTATAAAAGTATATTTTATTAGTTATTGCAGAAAAAACCATTATGGTTTTTTTTTTGGTTTACCATACATATAACCACAATGTCACATTGTGGTTAGGTTATCTTCTGTTTGAGATGCTATTTGTTGAACAATTTGAAGGTTGCATTAAGTTTTATGTTTGACTACAAACATCTTTTGTCATAATTTTAACAAAAATTCTGCCATACACCAAGTATTTCATGTAATTAATTTGAACCCCTAAATCTTTTCATCTTTTCATGTTTCCACTGTTTCTGCATTTTGTCTTCATCTAACCTTGGAATGTAACAATGTCCTAACAACAAGACCTTTGAACAGAGAGGCTGCCTAGAGGTACATATCATAACAAAAGCATCTATAACAAAACTAGGAAACAAGCATAATGTAGTTGATTCATTGCCTTACTGTATTAGAAGAACTTGACCACATTAAAAGAAAAAATGTTTATTAGTATTTAATGTTCACGGTGAACAAATATGCACTGGTATCATGTAGTACTCATCCTGCAGGATTGTGGTCTATGATTTATTTGTAAAATTAAACATCGTTGAACATTCCTGACATTTCACTTTCTCATTCTCCAAATAGAGCGAAGAAGAAAATTAAATCTGATTTGGTTGTTGTTGTAATGTAAATGTATTGATGTAAATAAAGTACAGTAATGCTTCATACAACGAGATCAATTGGTGTAGCCATCGCCACCACTCTTCGTTGTGGGGGAAACTCGTTGTAGGAACAGCATTTTTTTTTATCCCGTAAAGTGCTTCCTGATTCGTGAAAATTCCGAAATCTTCTCTATAATAAAACACACTTTGTATAATAAAATGAAACGTTTTTAATATTAGTTTTTAAAATGTACATAGATAACCCATAGAATTTACAAAACTCACTTTCACACAGTTTTCTTATAATTTATCTTTTTAAGTTATTTTCTCGTTCATTCACATTGGAAGCATAGTTTACTATTAATTAGCTCACTAATTTTTATTTTTAAAAAATGGAACCTTACTGTTAAGAGAAGTTCTCAGATACAATCATCACTACAAGAGTTGTCAAGTAACAGCCAACCAGCTTCTTAATTACATCACTGAATGGATTTCGTTGTATGACAACAATTTTACTCTTTAAACTGCTGGTTGTCGGTCGGTTGTGTGAAACTTATAGGAGTTGCTCGTTATAGGAAGCTGAACTGTATAGCTTTAAAAGGCAAGGTGTTCATTGACGTCAAATCATCTCAGGTGCACTATCTTTTTTTTTTATATACATACAAATGTGGTAAATGTAGTGTTTAGAATGACATGCTGTTGTGTACTTTCAAGGACATTCCAAAAGGTTTTTTCATTCAATGCACACTGTAAGGAGGTCGTTTAATTTTCTCTTAATGTTTTATAATTTACAACCCGTTTACATAATAGTCCATTGCAAAAAAAGTTGTAGGTTAAATGTAGTTATTATTTTTTTTATACAAAAATATTTTTCTTGGTATTAATAGTTACACCTAAATCAAAACCTTGATTCTTCCTGAAGGATAGAGAGACCAAGTTGGGAAGGTTATGCTATAACGTTATTAGCACATTTTTGTTATTAGCGCATAATCGTCCCAATGGCTATTTGCACAGAGGTAAAAAAAAAATTGATGTTGACATTGTCGTAAATTGTGACATCGTGTTTATTTATGAAAGTTGTCTTTTTATATTTATATATAAATTTATTTTACGCAGAAGTGGTATTCTTATACAGTGTGTGTAGCCTAAGTTTATGGAGGTATGGTTTGGTACACTTGTATCATGTGACTGGATGCGAACGACACCCAAAGTGCTGGTTGTTGAAAATGTCCATTGGTGACATTTAAAAGGATGAAAAAATGTTCTGTGTACAGTAAAATGAATCTGATCGCTAGGTTAGGAATTTTTACATTATTTTTAATATTGTACATTATATTTAGACAAATTGCACATTGAGTATGCCTAAATTAATCGTACTGTTTTTACAGTTATTTCCTGTGTGGGTTCATTACTGTGATTTATATATTACACCAACTGTATATTTATATTTTATTTATTTTTTATTTCCTTCTTTGAGTTTGATTGGTACTTTTTGCTTCTCGAAATGGACATTACTAAATTATGCGCATGTTTTATATTAATATTATAAATTTAATGAATAAAAACTGTAAAATTCGTGTCAAATCTTGTTCCTCAATATGAGGGTTTTTAATAAAATAAGTTTCGCTCTTGAATAAAAAATAATCAAATGATAGATACACATTAAGAATGCTAGTGTAAAAGTACAACCCCATTAATTTATAAACATTTGTTTAATGCCTGTAAATCTAATGAAACATGTGATCAACTTTTCGATACTCCTCCCTTCCCCCCCACTGACGAATTCGCTCGTTTTGTGCAACCATTTTCACAGTTTCATTGGTTTCGGATCATCTTACGTTTGTCATTTTACCGAAAAAGTGGTTATTCACCTCCGGCTGCCACTTGTTCAATAAAATGACAGGCGAAATTGAAGGACAGTAATTCCAAACCAATAAAGCTGTGAAAATGATGGTCCTGCAATGGTTGCACAAAACTTCAGCGAATTCGTCAGTGAGGGATATCGAAAGTTGCTCTCACATTCCAATAAGTGTTACAGGCACTAATAAGTGTTACGAATATGTGTATCAATCAATAAAAGGTGTATCTTTACACTAACATATTATATATGTATGTCTGTATGGTTTTGTCATTTTTTATTCACGAGTGAAACATTTTTTTGATACACCCTCGCAGAATCTTGTATCAAAAACTTTTACTATACAGGGTGTCTCTAGATACTATCTTTACGACTCGAGATACAGGTACTTTAGTATTGAATCTGAAATGAGAATTACCTCAGACACCTTATATATTTACATATAAAAGCTATACGAGAAGTAGCAAATAAATTGATAAAAAATGTTTATGTTGTGAAATGAGCATATTTTATATAATTTATTTTCTTACTTTGTAAAAGATATGCATTTATTACCACACTGTTAGATCGAATTTCTTGTTAGCAAAAGCCAGGCTGATTGCGCTTAAGAACTAATATCGCCACATTCTCGGGTTATATTTCAAATGGGTTAGATAAAAAAATCTTCGTGTTTTATAAGTTTTGTAAATAAAATTTGATATAGAAAACCATTGATGAAAGCTTTTGTTGCCTTTACTATAATAGCAGATAAAATCTACAGCAATGGCAGATTGCTGCTGCTGTTGTTTTTGTTTTTTAATTTTTTAATTTCTTGAATAAGCATATTATCACATGTAGGTGTATTAACCTAATGTGTATTATATTCATGTAGAAGTGTGACAAACGTTCCATTGATGTAAGCTAAGGTTGAGCCTCACAAGCCCTCGTTATGGGAAAACTAATTTTATGAATGGCATTTTACTTTCAAGGGCTGTTTCATGCAAAATTTTTAATCTCCCTCTTGACAAACTTTTTCATAATACAGTGGAATCCGGTTTTTATAATCACGGATAATGGAATCAATCAGCTATTGTCATCATTATCAGTCTATACTGTTTAATGTTTTATTTCCATCGTTTAATGTTATCAGCTGGTTATTGTTATCGAAAAGCATCCGTCCCAAAGTGTTCATCCGAATTCCTCTGTGAAAGAAAACGTTTCTAAAGCTGTTCACATAATGGATAACCCATATAATTTACTATGTGCACTCACTTTCACTTCAGTTGCATGATTTTTTTATAATTTGTCTTTTAATTTGAGACATTTCTTTCACTTAATCTGCATAGTTTATTATGTTTACAGATTTAAAACAATAAATATAAAACCTGCTGATAGTGGGAAAAAAATTGAGTTCAGAGATGGAATGACTACAAGAGTTGTTAAGTAAAGGCGCGTTTACACGATGATAGTTTTGGCGATAGTGCTGTCATGACAGTGACAACTACCTTCGTGTAAATGAGGCTTCATATACAGTAATATCCAAAATATTATTGGGATATGTTTTACTTGTAGAAAACATTCAAAATAAAATATTAAGTTGACATTAGGCATCGTTTACACGAAGATAACTGTGGCGATAGCCGCTATCATGACAGTGGTTCTCATTGTAGAAAAATTTTATTTTTGAAACCATTCGTTGTAGGAGTAGCCTATTATAGGAGGCTTCACCTAAAATACTAAAGCATACATTTGCAAATGCAGATGTAGATGCTGTTCGTGAATGTACTACACCGTTTGCGGAAGTATGGCAAAATGTGGTTTGGTTTGCTTGATAATGATGAATGTTCTGTCGAATCCATACTTGATCAGGATTATGCGCATTCCTATTGATTTGATATTGTAAGCCATGCTTGTATGTAATTGATATCCATTTTTTTACTGTGTTATTTAGAAATCCCTAAGAATTTTTCACCGCTTGTTCTTGAATTTGCAAAACACGAGTTTTGCAAATCCCTAAGAATTTTTCACCGCTTGTTCTTGAATTTGCAAAACACGAGTTTTGCCAAGTTTTACAATTTATGTGCCCATTTGTTCATAGCCATTGTTTTTATTACTCCACCGATAATTATATTTTTGGAATTGATATCTTTTTGTTTTCTTATTTTTATGGTTATGTATTTAGTTTTGGAACATATGGAAGGTAGCCTATGAATATCGGAAATAATTTATTCAGCCATAATGATATACTAGTAGCTGTCAATTCGCTCAACTTGTCATAGTTTTTAATGAATAGTTACGCCACTGTAAACAATTCGTATTTGGTTATTAGTGTTGTGTAACAACTGGAATTCATGATCGAATGGAATTGTATGAAAATTCAATATGCAAAAGCCAGTGTTAAATGGTGTCTGAAAATTATTCAGTATGTTATAGGGTGTCTGAAAATTATCATTACAACTGGTGTCCATTTTATATTGAAGTAGTAAACCTTATTTTTTTTGACACCCTGCATTTTTATAATTTTGAAATTAAATTTTGTTAATCTTATCATAGTCAAGTTGTTCGAGGTGAAATACTACAACCACGAAACTAGCCAATCATAAACATTAAATGGAAATTTTGGCGCGGCACCCAGTTTGAGAACCGCTGCTCTACTGCATAGTAAGAGTGAGTTGCAGCAAAGCTGTTGTAAGGGAAGCGCTAGTGTTGTACATGTACAGTATCAATTTTTATTTCTGTTGAATTATTAAAAATAAATAAAACACAAGTGGATTCATACTAAATGGTCCAGTGGCTACAACTTTTTAAATGTGACTTGGTATCTACACTCAGTAGTTTCCATTGTAACAATGCGATATCCGGCTTGTAACAATGTGAGGTCAATGCAAATAGCACCATTGTAGAGACTCCTATGAAGATGCTATTATATCTGAAACTCAAAATCGTCATTGTAGTAGTAATATAACTGTGGAATCGTACTTCTGACTCACCCTGTATAAAGTTTGTTTCAAAAAATTTATTTTTAATCTACAGTGGACCCTAGTGATCATAGCGGTTTGACTAACGAACAACTCGAGATCCCAACAAAAATTCAGGAGAATTTTGGGTTCGAAATCCGAACAAAACTCGGAATCTGAACAAAGATTCGTTTAAAAAAAATAAAGAAAACAAAAATAACATTAGACAAGTAAAGTCAAATGGTCATAATGTGATTGAACCACTATCCTTAACTAATGAATTACAGATGAAAGAGGCATAGTGCACCTTCCAGTGAACAGTAATATCCTTCCTACTACTAATATTATTGATTGGTTATTATACATTTTTATGAATGTGCACAAATAAAATGTAAATACACAAACATTCAACTGTTGAAATTAAATTCAGTGGACTTCGAGATCCCAACTTTTCGACTTACGACCAACTCGAGATCTGAACAAAAATTCTAAGAAAATCTGGGTTTGAAATCGAACAAAAATTCGAAATCTGAACAAAAATTCATGTGGTCCCTTAAAAAAAATAGAGTTAAAAACAAGTGACACAAGACAGGTTTTCGTTCCAAAGAATACTGAATTGGGGGTAATGTTAATAAACAGCATCCCTCAACTAAAAGTGGATTACAGATGGGAGAAGGGTAATTCACCTTCTATTGGACAATAATGTTCTTCCTACTATTTTTTATAAACAATATTTTTTATGTATATACTATTAAAAGTGTGCAAACATTTAACTTGAAATTAAATGTACTGTTTTATCATTATTTACCAAAATGATTTTGAAATAACCTGTTTTTGTAACTTTTGGATTTGTAGGTGTAGGTTATGTGCAGGAGTTACATTGTACAATTTTTTGTAAAAACTTTGAAGGGGGAGAAATGAAATGTAAAACAAAAGCAGTTACTATCAGAAAATGTTCGAACTGGTGCTTACATCATTTCCTGCTGTAGTAGCGTTTTCCCGAGTTTTTAATCCCCTGTCTCACCTGAAAGCACTGCTTGACTTAATATGGCGTATGACACATAGGGATAGATATTTTAACTTTTACATTTATATATTTTGAGAGGTCCCTTGACGTTTTTTTCTATACTCCAAGAAAACTATAAAAAAAATTGGATTTTTTTGCAATTTTTTTTTCAACATAATGCATTTGTATGTAGTACACATGCTGTGATCTAAATATAACCGAAAGTTGAACCAAAATATCTCTGTCTTGATAATTATAGTCATGTCAGGAGATTTGGTGTCCAATTAACCCTTTTGCTGTCAGGGTTGGAATACTATATGAATTTTTGTTTCAGTTCATATATAAAACTTTTTTTCTTGTGTGTGGGAAGATATTTTATCTTAAAATAATCGATATAGTGCGAAGATGTCATCCTGGATTATTTACGCTCCATTTATCGAGCGAAATTTTTTTATTCACAAGGATGATGCTTGGTTGTAAACTCTGGTGCTTAGAAACCTTACAGTTGTATAGTTTTTCAGGGTTGAAATGCTTGATTTTGCTATGTTTGATTTTGTTGAAAAGTGCCCTTTTTATGGTACACTCACATTTGCTGCTGCCACAAAGAGCAGTTTCGAGAGTTAAAGTGACTCTTCCTACAACGAGCGAAAATTACATAACGAGCACCATCTGACAGGTCCCTGAAGAGAAACCTCTCGACTGTCACTTGTATAGTGATTGCATCTGTGCATACTGCATAGTTTTTTTCTCAACTGGAATTTTCATTTTTTTTTCTGAATTGGTGAAGTAATGAAAGAAATGTTTTAAGAAAATAAGTGACAAAAATGTAAGAGTGAAATTTGCAAATTCTATGGGTTTACAAAGTAATTTAATATTTTATTTTATTATATTATATTATATTATAGAAAGTGTGTCAAGAAGGGGACTATGAATTTGGCATTTTATAGAGTTAAAAAAAATGCTGTTTTTAAACCGAGTTTCTCTTATAACGAGGGGCATGCCTGCACCAATTAAACTCGTTGTGTGAGGCTTGACTGTATCGAAAATAGCATAAGCAAATCCACTATCGTAACTTATGTGCATTACTTTGGAGATGTTGTCAGTCGTCAAGTTGTGCGAGAAGTAATGTAAGTGAAATAACATAAGTAGGACTGCGTCGATCGATAAGTAACGAAACATCCATTGGATGTTACAGACTAAATAACGAAGGGAAATAATATTGAATTTTGTTTAGGTTATCGATCGACCGTTGATGATGAGCGGAAACACAATAAAATATTTTTCGGTTTTGTTCATCGATGTTATTGGAATTGCATTTTTGACCCAATCGGCGAAGAGGTTAGCCAAGTGTACTATATACAGTAAGTCCCCCAACGGCATCCTGAAAAATCGATAACAAACAAGAGGTCGAAAGGATTGGGCTAAATTCGGGAAAATTTCACGTGGCCAACAAAACAGGAAAAGGTGGCAGGCATAATTGATTCGGTTTGAGTTTTGGAGAAACCCGGATTGAAGAGAAACTCGGAATATATATTTATACATATATTTTCGCCGATTTTTTTTTCCCTTGCGGATTTCGGAAAGTGCTGAGTGCACGAATGGAGATTTTGGGTTTGCACGAGACATAATGTGTAAAGATGAAGAGAAAAAAAAGTGTGTGGAGCCAGTTGGTCTTAAGGCTCTGGCCAGAATACGATCAATGATGGTGGTGGTGGTTAAGGAGTCGAATTAATGAGTGGAATGCCATCAGCTAATGAGACAGGACCCCATTGCAATCTCATTTGCATAAGATATTTATTCAGAATGTTGCTTATACCGGATTATTTTTGTGAGCCGGTATGTGTGTGTGCGCGCGCGCGCGCCGCGTCATTAAGATGCAAATTAGTAATTTTCTCCAAGTGTAAATGCGGAGAAAGCAAATGAGTTCATTTTCATTTTTAATGAAATCATTGTTACAAAAGACTTTTTATTTGTGATGTGGACAAATTTTTTCTCTACGAAACTTAATCTGAACATGAAAGATCGAAAAATAGATCCATAATAACGTTGTTATGTTGATATTGGTTAATATATAACCAATAATCAATTTGCAGCGGATCGGATCCACTGAAATGGCATGCGATTTTGACAGGAGGTAACATTAAATGTTTAATGCCCACTTTCATAAATTATTATAAAGTGGACACTGAGCATAAATTATGTAGGCATTTTCATAAAAGTAGGCGGGTTCGTGACGTCATTTTAATAAAATATGGGTCGGCTTCATTTCACTAGCATCGTTTCGTAAATTGATTTTATAGATATTTTCATCACAGACGAAGCTTGGACAACGAGTTTAACAAATAAAAGCACAACCCTCGTTATAAGAAAACTCGTTGTACGAACAGCATTTTTATCTTAAGGTGATTATTAATCCGTGCAAAATTCCGGTTTCCCTCGTGACATATACTATAATAAAATATTTTTATTTCACACTTTATATGATGTGAGTTGTGATGTCATGGCACTTGGAAGGGGAATGAGTTGTGACAATATGTATAATGTGTTCCAAGTTTTTTAAATACATTTGGTTATTATAATCTCGGATAATATTATCGATCGGTTATTGTTGTAATCAGTTGGTTACAACACACTTTAATTTTGTTTTGTCAATTGTTTAATATTATCAGCTGGTTATTGTTATCAAAACCACTAGTTCCAACATGATCATAATAACCGGATTCCACTGTACTTGTTTATATTGGTTCACTCTTCACTTTAGTCACATGTTGTCTTATATTTTTTGTTTTAATTTCAAAACTGTCATTCATTCTTTCACTAATTTTCGAGGGCATAGTTTATTATTAGTTCGCTATTAAAAACAAATGGACACCCAGCTTTTGGAAAAAGTGACAGCCGATGAGCTGGCCGGTGCTCGTTGTAGGAGTGTTGCTCGTTATACGAAGAGTAATCTTAATCCTTCAAAACTGCTCGTTGTATGAAATCTTGTAGGGGTAACTCGTTATAGGAGTCTCACCTGTACTGTACAACATTTTTTTTATTCAACATGAAACTCAAACTGGATGCCTTGGTGAATGAATCGATATCAAAAGTTTTCAAAATAAAATTTTTTCCCAGGATATGTTTTGTCTCTCAAATCATTGCATTCCTCCGCTCCAAATAGATTCATCAGAAATATTTCAAAGAAAGAATGTTTTTACATACCGCAGGTTTTGATTTCTAGTATTCTAAGAGGTGTTTAATTACGGCGTCATGTCTTTTTAAATTCACTGTATTGTTATTTTTATTACATTTTTGTTGTTGTTGCTCGAACTTCACAATTTTGACACTTCGGACAAGAGAGACCAGTTTTGGGGATTAAAACACCAATTGGTGGAGTTAGATCAGGCGAGGGGGTTTGGTTTAATTTATCAAAGAGCACTGTTATGTCAGAGCGAACATCAACAGATTAGTCCCTCCTTGCTTTTCATTGATTTTTTTGTCTCTCGTTCATTCTTGAGGATTGTCTAAACGTCGATTTGCTTCGTCACACATGTAAATAATTCATCCCACTGAGCCCATCTCGAATTTTATTTCTCGTATTAAAAATAATAATTAACTGATGTTTTGTTTTGCCTAATGCACGTTCTAAATTTGTAGATGGCTACTTTGGTAATGTTTGTTTTTCCAAACGGGCTGTTCTAGTTTTGTCTCTTTTTTTCTTCGGTTTTAATAACAGGGGAAGTGTTGTTAGTGAGTGTTGGATAATTCCGCATTCCGGATAAGTGAAGAGGGTCTCACTGCAGTTTTCATGGTCATGTTGTATTATGTCACCCTTTTGATAATGAAATAAAAGGATGTCATCTATTAACGGTTTGTTTATTTTGTTTATTGCTTGGCATTTGGTTATCGGATGCAATTGTTGTTTTTCTTGTTTTTGTTTATGTAAAACATGATAGTACATGTGAAAGGCAATATCTGTTAATTAATTGGAGTGTCTGAAAATCTTTATCATTTTAATACTAAACGAATACAAGTTGCAAAGATAATTTGGTCACTGTGCATAGTAATATAACATTAGATAGAGAAAATGTAGTTTGATGTAATTGAAAATGTAGGAACTTGATTGTTGATTAGCTCATGTATTTGGAAAATTCGCTTTTGAAAGCATATTGTCCAGTTAAACATTATTTTCCAAACAACTATTTTAAAGTATGTAAGTTTGTTTATTACTAGAAAATACTACCATATATAGATTTTATGATGCTCTGCTTTGATCTCATTTAAGATGGCTTACCATTTTTTCACAAATTTTATATTGTACAGTCTTTATAAAACATCTTAAACGGGTTTTGCTGTATTTATAACTTGCTTTTTTTCTAGATTTTATCTTGTTGCAACTGGCTTACAATAGATTACCAAATAGATGGTCAACATCCAAAAATATCTCTTGCTTTACCAAAACATCTTTTGTTAAGCAATTCTTTTCTTTGTGTCATAGTATCTTGGATCTGGTTGATTACAGTATGAAATTTGATTTATTTTGCCAAGTAGGTAGTAACTTTACGCGACTTCGTGTACATTAGTTTGTTATAATCACATCCAAGTAATAATTAGTTGTAAATATTGCAAGTTGCCGATTCGTTTAGTTGTGTATTTTGTAAAATTGGTTTCTAGCTATCACAGTGGTAAACTACAAAGTGTTTTTCGAAATGTGCAAATTTACAAGTTTTTAAAGTAGAATGGCATCCCTTTTGTAACTCGTATGTCACAAAAGTACTCTTTATGTTAGCTTCACTTGTGAGAGTAAACGAGCTGGGAATTTGAACGTATACTGCCATCTACAGTAGTTTATGAGAATATACTGTATAGTCCAATGTACCAAAAAACGCATAAAACGAGACCTGCACAAGTCCTTCACATAAATCAAAAACCGCATAAGTCCAATGTAGAAAAAAAAATTGCATACTGTATATCAATAAATTTATCAATAAATTCCAGAAAAATGGAATTCCTCAAAACTCGCATACAAATATCGAATTACTCCAAGATTGCATAAATTTTAATTGCATAAATCGAAACATGCAGAAATCAAAAAGGATTTTTGCATTATGTATGTATATCTGTATATGACAGTATAGTATATGAAGAGTATGCTTAAAAAGCATTTTTAATGTACTTATTAGATACCTAGTTAAACTAAACTAAAATATGTTCTGTTTGCTATGCAATGCCATAATTTTGTTTATTTCTTGTTTTGCAGGATGAATTTCATCCCTTTATTGAGGCACTACTGCCTCATGTCAAGTCTTTCTCCTACACATGGTTCAATCTCCAGGCAGCAAAGAGGAAATATTTTAAAAAGCATGAAAAACGGATGAGCTTGGAAGAAGAGAGGCGGTGCAAAGAAGATTTGCAGGTAGAGTAGCAAAAGCAATTCGGGGGAACATTCCCGCAGCAAAATTTTTTCCCAGTTTTATTTTTGCACGCACTAAATTTAGTTGGAGAGGCTTTGGTAAGCAGTCACGATGATGATGTCGTCGTTAATGGCCTTGCTAGTTAAATTGTTCTTTCGCACAGTTGTTGTTTTAGGGGGCTTTGCAATTTTTTTTTATGTTGTTTTTTGTCGCCTGATGGTTTTTTAACTTCATTTTGTGTTTTGATTTTATTTCAACAAGGAATGTTTTTTCTTTCTTTTTGTGTTTTTTTATTAAAGTAGGGGTAGATGTCCATTTGAAAAATATTTTTGCCACCAAGTTGTCGTCATTGGAGAGGATGAACATTATCATCCTAGCAACATCGGTGCCAAGAAAAATTCTTGCGTTTTGTGGAAAATTAAAAATGAGGAATAGAGGGTTAAAATTGAGGCAATAAGTTTTTAACTGCGATGATATGTTGTCAAGCTTTGTGATTTAAAAAAGATAATACATAAAAAAAAAAGCTCATTTTATTTATAACAATTTTATTTATAGATAGTGAAATTACAGTAGATGTGTTAGTTGGGATTTTGTATCGAAATATACACTTGGAAAAAAAGGAAATTTAAATGCATATGTATTTTTTTTTCTGTAGAATTTAAAAGATTAACACTGTTAATTTGCGGTGGTCGTTAATTAGCAACAAGGCTTAATTCTTTAGCGCCTACCAAATTAGATGGATTGAAACAACTTGTCCCGGGGTTGATAGTTAAATGCGATCGTTTGTATGCAGATCGAGTCGTTTTCCCACCACTGTGGCTAATTGGCTTAATTAAAAATCTTAATTGGAAGTGATTTATACTTACATGGGTGAAGTAAGGGTTACATTACCGTTGGATCGAGATTCTTTCTTGTGTATTGCACATACGTGCGGTACTAGTGGAATAACATCATTTTTGGTTTTTTCATATATTGTGTATGTTGACTGGAGAACAGATGCTGCCGAGGTGTTCACTTAAAATGATTGAAATGATTTATTAATGAATATTGCGTCTTTTAACAGGGTTTGTACAATCGTCAAAATTTGATGAAGGGAGATTCTGTGTTGTTTCTAGGAAAGTTTCAGCGAAGAGATTTGTAAATGTTCCATGATTTTGTATGTAGCGGTGGAGCTCGTCAAAGAGATTTTCCTAATCTTCTTTTTCTTTTCTTTTTTTTTTTTTGACAGAATTAATTGTGATTATGTCAGCGAGTTTTTTAATGGGCGTTACAAAGACCTTTCACTGACATGAAAATTATTGACTTTTTCTTTTAGGACCGAAAACTTGCGACAAACTACGTTTATGCTAGGACTAATGATAACTTCCATTTTATGCTACAAGGCGTCACCAAAAAATGACATTTATTAAAATAATGCTAAAAAAAAGATTTGTGTATTAGGTTTGAACTATGAATTGTAAGAAATGTAATATACTTAAAAATTAGATATTGGGGGGGGGGGGGTCAGCTTTTTGAATTGAAATTTTTTTTTTTTATTTATTTGATATTCGGATTTTAAGAAATTTCACATTGGCCTCAGTCGAATTTTTGATTCTCAATATTTATTAATATGAATTTTTTATTTTTTATTATTGCATGCTTACAATATTCATTTCAAAATTTAAGATTAGTTGCAATATTTGAAATGCATTAAGAAAAAAAAACAAAGCTCATGTACAGGGTGTTTTTGAAAGGTCTAGTTGAATTTCAAGCATGGGTCTGGAAATGGATACTCGTATGCATACCTACAGCCAAGCTCATCGTTAGGTGGGGGGGGGGGTGACTGACCAGGGCCTTGTGGTTCCCAGCGTGTGTATGGGCCTCGCAGGTCAATAGACATACATTTTAGAAAAAAAATAGTTAAAATTGTTGTTTGAAGAATTGGAATGTATGTAAATGAATGAATTGACATCTTGTATAGAACTGTTTAGGATAGTTAACATTTTCTCTATTTAAAAAAAAGCATAAATATAGGACTAATATTAAACCTATACTTTTGTTCAACTTCATTGTTTCAATACTAATTTCATATGCTGCCTAAACCAGAAATTTACACATTGCTGGTGACACATACATATTTCTTGGAGCTCCACAGTGGCCGAGTTGCCAGGGGCCTTGCATCCTCCTAGGGACTATCCTACCTCAAAACATTATGAGTCCATAAGCCTTAGCATTTGTTTCTTCATTCTTTAAGGGAATCATTTCCAGACCCATGTTTATATGGGTTGTTTGCTTTGTTTTGATTTGTAACATCTATTAAAATTTGACTAGACCAGGAACATCCTGTATAACATTTTTTGTTCCGAAATATTTCATTTGAACTCACTTAGATTTAGATATTATATGATACAATTTTTAAGATGACGTGTGATATAGTTTAAAAGAAAAAATCAACAATTTGTACATGTAAGATGATTAGATGTTATAAAAAAATGCATAACAAAAACCTGTGTAAAAGCGGATTTGCGAAAATGGGGTTCAGCTTTATTTTGAACTAGTTGTAATGTTCTCCGAGTTGCCGTCATTTGATACTACATTACATGTGGAAAACAAATTTTTCACGTAAATAAAAATAATAAGCCTATTCTAATTTCTGTTTATTTTCATTTTTAGAATGAAAAGGTGGAGGTGAAACAGAAGTGGGCTTCTCGGCTTTTGGGGAAACTACGGAAGGACATTACTCAGGAATGTCGAGAAGACTTCGTTCTCGGCATTACGGGCAAGAAACCGGCCATGTGCGTTCTGAGCAATCCCGACCAGAAGGGCAAAATGCGGCGTATTGACTGCTTACGCCAGGCGGATAAAGTGTGGCGTCTCGACCTAGTCATGGTCATTCTTTTCAAAGCAATACCTCTGGAAAGTACGGATGGTGAGAGACTGGAAAAGGCTCCAGAATGTTTGCATCCAGGACTGTGTGTCAATCCTTACCATATTAATGTTTCCGTCCGTGAATTGGACTTGTATTTGGCCAATTTCATCCACAGTCATGGTAAGCTACAGTTCAACTTTTTTGTCAATAATGCTTTTACTTTTTATTTTTATAATGTTTTCTAATTTTAAGGCATGCATTTTTCTCAGTATGCATTCTGTAGTTATCTATGAATGCACACTCGGTTTTTTTGCTTTATTTTATTTATTTAATTTTTTTTATAATGTGGTTTTATTTGGGAAGATTATTGAATAACGGCATTGAAAACGTGGAATTACTTTTTTAGAGCATAAGGACAGAAAATGATTTGTGTTTTTGTTATTTCAAGATGGTGTCCAACTAATTGAAAAACTAGCTAAGGATTAATTTTTAGGTTTTAAATTGTTCAATATTTTGTATTTTAATTTTTTATGCTGAATTAACAGTTTATATAATATAGTATGCTTCAGATAAGTACATTGTTATGGATACCATGTGTTAGACATAGGCCATGTTCACTTTGTGCACTTTCAGTGCAAACATCGTCCAAAAACATTTGATAACTAGTAGCTTGCATGGATCCTATACATGTTATCAACTGTTTTTGGGCGGTTTTCGTGCTAAAAGCGTTTAATGTGAACATCGAGAATATCTATAATTGGACAATTCAAACGTAGAAAATTTTGGTGTCAATGTATATATTTTTAAATATGTTATTTTGCAGGTCATGTATGTTTTGTGTTTCATAGTAATTTATTTTGCCACTACTTGATTAAATGATTGCTAGTGATGAACAGTTATTTAAGTTAAAGTTAATCAGATGTATGACATGCTTCATGTTAACAGTATCGAATGGTAACACTTGAAATGTTTAGTGTAGATTTTTCCCGCAACACGTTTTCATCTTGCTGGTATGCATTCTTATTTGCTAGAAAATAACTACATTTATACCAAATTCGAGCGTAGTGTCCAAATCAAATTTAGAACTTTTATAACACTTGCTCTTAGAGGGTGCTTGTGACTCATTTCAATTCAGTTTTTTGACAACATTGTGTGTAGCAAAATCAGAAATGTTATCTTATGTTTATATTGATAATGCTCGGAAAATGGATCCGTCTTTTGCCTAATGTCGAGATATTACGTATAAACATTTAGGATAAAGTTTTCAAAATTGTAATAATTGTTACTGTATTTTATTTTATTTTTTTGCATTTTTCTTGAAAACGCTCGCTCTTGTCGTTAGACATAAAAGATAATGTATTGAAACTTGTCTACAAGTTGGGATTTCAAAGTGTAATGTGTATGTGAATGTTCAGTTTAACATTAGTCAACTTCAGCTTTGTTATAAGTTTGTTTTAACTCCATCTAATGAACAGTTCATTTAAGATTGCTATTTGTTTTGAAATGTGTCAGTTATGGATGATCAATATTTTGAGCAATTCATATCGGTTGCAAAATTTTATAACATATCAGTCCTATATGAGTTTATTTTGTCTTCGAAAACAACTAGATTTTCATAAATGGTTCGCATAAACAGAATTTTCAATGAAATGTTTTAAGTTGGCGTTGTCGTTCGATTTAATTTATTCCAAGGTAATAACTTTGTGCACTTTGCATTAGGTTTTTTTTTTTTCATTCTTGTCAACTCATTATACATTATTATCCATTATTCATTATCGATATTTGCATGTTACGCAGCATAAAGTAGATGCCGACAAAATTAAGCATGTGCTCAATTTTTCAACATGCAAACCATGTAATCCACATAACATGCAAATTTTAAATACAGTAGGAGCTCTTTCCCCACTTATTTTTAGGCTGACACATCACTATATAATAGTTACCCTAAATAACGCGCGAGACGTAACGCGATTCTATCGATGTAGCGTAACCCCCTCGATTTTTAACAGTAACCCACTGATTTTGCATAAGTTTGTGTTAGCTTTTTGATGGTAATGCTATCGATGCCACGTGGAATGTTTACTACTAGATTCCCCGTGGTTACCATACCTACTACGGGGGTCACATTCTAGTGTGGTATAGTTACAGTGCATTATTAAATTTTTATGTGCATTTGTAAGTGAAGAATATTTCATTTTTTCTTTGTTGTTAGGCAAGGGTCTGGGACCTGATCTGCCAATGAGCAGGACTCATGGGTGTACTGCATAAGGCTTTTATAATGGGCATGCTGTATATGACCTATACTGTGTTAGAGATATTTAATTAATGGAAAAACTTGTAGGTTAATGATTTGAATTTTGATGATAAGAGCATTACATTGCACATTAACTGTTTCACAGTTATGTAACTAATAACTGGGAATAATAATTGATACATGACGAATTGGTTCTCTTGTTAATTTCAAGGTTTATGATTATATAAAACAAACAAAAAAACATCTGAGTGAATTTTTTTTATTATTTCTTTTTGTGGGTTTGTTGACAGATGCTCTCAGCGGATTTCATTGTGATCATAACGAGAAGGAAGATCAGCATAAAGGTAGGTGGGAGTTTTTGTTTATATTATTTTGCCAGTTTCTCTCAGCTGGGTTTTTATATTTGGTGCCAATTTCTTCGTCGTCTTTCGATGGCTTGGCAACTTGCTCCAGGAACATGGTCAAGTTGGCCCAAGCTCAGGGTTGGTGAATAGCCAAGCCACAAGTTCATTGAGGAAAGTTTCACACTTCTTACTACACGACTCACCCACTTACACTACTACTACAACAACAACAAGCTCATGCTGCAATTTGGAATAAAAAGTTTTGGCTTGCTTCAAGGTGGTTTGTTAACAACTTGGGTATGTGCTGATTGTCATTGGTGGGACCCTAGATAGCGTCTGGTTGTAATACGAATTGTTATCGAAATATGGCTCGGATAGGGTACTTAATAGTTGTAGGTGTTAAGTATAAAAAATGTGTTTGTTTTTATGTTGATAACAGTTTTATTATAGTCTCAAGATATAAAATGAAATGGTTTCTTTGTAGTGTGCTGAGTGAGAAATTTCGAAAAAATGTTTTAAGTTTTTGTTTTAATTTCAGCAATTACATTTTGCTCTCAATGTTATTTAATGTGTAGTTATTTAAGCTAGAAAATATTAAAATAACGCTATTGAAATTACATTGAAATTGTGGCAAGATCCAAACGTCTTGTCCTAAACATAATTAATCTTGTTGAATGTCACATGTTATTCCATAGTTTCAAAAACTAATAGGTAGTTATAGTACAAGTATCAGACATAGTTTTAAAATTTTAAAACTTGAATTGGGCCAAAGCTCATAAAAGTTAATCTGTTATACTGTTATAAGGTTTCTATCAAGTGGCAAAACGAACATTGAATAATTTTTGCACCATCTTACAAAAAGTGCATATAGCAACATTTTCTTGCATATAGTGCACATCTAGATGAATTTTTCAAATCGAGGACTTTCTTACTGTTCAGAATGTACAATGCTTCGTGGTTAGATTATGGTTTTAAAACTTTGAGGTTAGAGTGGAACTGTGTGTAGTTGAGTAGTGGACGGTTAGCATGATGAACAAGCTTTAAACTAACGTTGACTCGTAGAATTTTGATAAAATCTGACTAATGCATTTGTAGTTGTGGAGCAGTGTGTTGAACCATCTCAATGAACTTCTGAAATTTTTTATTAACGACTCGTACGATTTGGATCGTTGAACTATTTTGTTCCTTGAATAACTATTATTTTTATCGCTCTAGGAAATAATCCCTACTGTGGGGTGACAGGCAGCGACACCATACTGGCTACTGGAGTATTCTCGTCTATTGAACTATGGAGATTATCTAAGGGTGAGTTGATCGGGATATTTGCTAACTAGTTCATAAGCGTTGGTGACTAAGAAAGGCTAATGTTTTAACACAGCATCTATAATGCAAGGCCTGAACGGCATGCAGCCTATAATGACAAACATCAAGTTGGAACCTCCGAACTACTACTGCAACAGCTACACACCCCCTGATCACCAGGGGGCTATGAATCCAGCAGGCAGCATGGGCATTCCACGGGGGAGTCATCCTCAACACCCCAGTAGTCCACCAGAACATCGGAGCAAACGCCTCCGCCGCATCTCGTCCACCGAAGAAGAGATAGACGTTGGACGTGACAAGGCCGACCTTGGCTACTATGGCCAATCTCCAGCCAGCATGAGTAGCCAATCAGCCAGCTGGCCGACGGACGTGGAGCACGGTAAGGTAGTTTTTGACACTCCTCGTCACTTCGTGTTGTCGAAAACACGATATCGAGGTTTATTATTATTTTTGTTATTTGTAAGATTTGTAAGAGTTGTCGAGATTCTGTCATTGGTAGTTTCCGAACAAAGTTGTGGTTTAAACTTTTGTTTTGGATGGTGTTGATTTTTATTTTTACATCGATGACAGATTTTCAAAATTATTTTTGCTCTCAACTTTTGCTTACAACTGTTTCTTTTCTTCTACGTTCAATAACACTTAGCCTACTAAATGGTTTTTCACATTTTTCATTATTCGATCCTATTGTAAATGGTAAAAAATCCTTTTTTAAGTGAAAACTAAGTTAGGATGGTTGTGATATATTGTACTGTGTTGTACATTAGTTTATGTAATTCACATTTTCAGTCAAGCTTTGATTAATAATAGTTGTTAAAAATGGTTTTAAATGTTAATAACCTTAGTACTGAAATTGGTACACAAAGCATTGATTATAACAGGGAGCTATAACTTAATTGCTTGGCAGCTGTTACCTCGAAATAAAACCTTCATCAGTAGTACAGCAAGATTACACTTTTCAGTAAGTTTTTCTATGCACAAAATTGGTTTCTACAGGTGTACAGTTAACAGCTTTAAGCTTTATTTACACATTGTTTTCTATCACTTTTTTTAATTTTATAACGTTTTCTATTTTATACAAGATATATTTTTTTTTCCTGAACTGTATCACTATTTTGAAATGGTTTGTCCTGTCTTCCGTTTACTTTCGGTGGCAGCAGTGCCCTTCATCCCAGCAACTTTCCATGATTCCTTTTCTTTCGTTTTTCTTCTCTTAATTTTTTACTTTATATTCACTTTGCATTCTGCATTATCCATTTTGCATTAACTCAGAGCTCCGTTTTCAGCTTCTCTCCAAACATGTCATATAACTACAAATCTCTTTTTTCTCTGAACATCACGCAACTGATAAATGGTTATTCTGCACCAATGATAGTTTACATTTATTTGTGAGGGGCGTATGAAAAGTTCGTAACCTGATGCTGCTGTGCTCTATTAACTTAACTTTCATCAATGGGCCATGATTTCTTTTCAAGATAAACACCATTCCAATTCAAGACACATGCAGCGTTGACGTTCTCACTTTTAGAATGCATGTAATAAGCCTCCTGCAATAAGCTCATGCTGGGATGCGGTGGTGACTTGCCGAAACTCTGTAACAGTTTCAAAAACATGAACCTTTCTTTCCGCATCATAGAATAGAGCCAAAAATCGTACCATGCTATTTTTGGCTGTTCACTATGGAATGTAAAATAAAAAAATAATGATAATTAAGGGGTTGTGTTATTGAAACTATCGCAGGGTTTTAGCAAGTCACCATTGCATTCCAGCTTAAGCTTATGGCAGGAGGCCTGTTGCATGTATTCTAAAAGTGGGAACATTGATTCTGCAAATGTTTTTAATTGGAATGACGTTTATCTTGAAAAACATTGATTAGAGTTAAGTCAATAGAGTACAACATCATCGGGCTACAAATGTTTCATACGCTCCTCATACTTTATATTGAGTTTGCAAAACTACAGTGAATTGGATATGCATACAGTTTTTTAATTCCCTAAATGTCACTAAACTCTTACTGTTTGATTTTATTCGAGACTGATAGTTACCGGTACATGTTATACTGTACTCTTTTGTGTGTCATAAATTCGGTATGTCATACATAACATGTGGCTGTCTTTCCGAAAAAACAACTTTTTGTATGTATTTTAAACTATGTAGCAAGTGGGAACAGTGTTTATTGTGTACTGGTCGCTTTCGTATAGTGGCAATGCAACTTTTATTCTCATAAATTGATTAGTGTTTTTTAATACACAGAATCTTGTTTTACATGATATACTAATTACTAAAGCAAAATGATAGCTTCTTAACTTGATACACTGAAACTGGATTTCCATATGAGAGAGTCAATGTGTGGGCAGAAATGGTGCATGAATGCCTCTTGCACTAATTAAAACTTATTGAATCAAACTTCAAGGAATAAAGCAGAATGGTCCAACGTAAAATGGTATTGATACTAACAAGTTCGATCATAATGTAACTAATAAACAATCTCACCATTCAATGGAAGATCTACATTGGTAGACTGGACTAGTTTTTGATTACCAAATTTTCAGTACCATGCATAATCTAGCACTATTCAAAGTTGTTTTAATTAGCAGTTTAATTAGTTGACCCTTGGGTAGGGTCAATCTTAATTTCTGTAGGGTGGATAGGTTATGAAAACGTATATTTGAATATGTCAATTATTTTGATATTAGTCAGAATATTTTGACCTATCTATCTTTACAGTAATTAAGATGGACCATACTCAAAGGTCAACTAATTAAACTGCTAATTAAAACAACTCTGGCACTATTACAACATGCTAAAAATGCTGACAGCTGATTGGCCAATGTCATGTCATGTCTTGTCATGCACCCTAATAAGAGTACCAATACCCCAAAAGTATAATGTAGTGCCTTTAGCACAAAGTGCTGATTGGCCAATTTGCATTTACATTCTTTAAATTCCAGTTGCCAAGGAAACATGGTAGCTTCAAGGTTGCAATGGGCTTTTATGGAGTAAGATTATTATCAGATATTTTAATTAAATTACATTTGTCGATCCACAATAGCACTCCAATGCTTTCTCTAGGTTTTAGAATTTTATCTAATTTAGTGAACATGGAGGTTATTCTAGCCAAAATGAAAAAATGGTAAAGAATTATTCTTGTGGTTGTTGAACTGTTAAGTTTATTTCAAGCTTTTGATGAAAAACGCTTGAACATTTGATAGTGTTCATGAAAAATATTTTACATCTATTTTCCAGCAAAACTCACATTTTCATGCACATGGAAATCCATGTTAAAAGACGAAAAATGTCAGAAATGCTTTCAGAACTTACTAGTAGAGGGCATCATCAGTATCTACTATCTATAGTAAATAAAAGCTAAAGTAAATCAGTTCATAGGCTTAGCACCACCTAATGGCATATCACACAAAATGTCAAAGGGAGCATCTTACTATTGACATAGCTGTAAAGCCAGTCAGTGCCCTCGTTAAACTCCTGAGTACCTATCTCCTATTGAATCAAGTTCTCACATTGGTCCCCCAAATAAGCACTCAAGATATATATAAATATATATCAACTGTATCGATCGATTGATACATTTGTCTTAGTGTATTGATCTTAAACTCTAAAGATCTGTCTGATTTTGTGACTTGTTTCAAAAGTAGTTCCAAATCTTTCATTTTAAATGGAATTCTTTAACTGAAAAGCGATCCATAAGATTAAAGAGTTGGTATCTTCCCATGCTACTGGAGTAAAGCAATTTCAGTGAAAATAAGTTGCTAATAACCAAACGATCTTCTTAGGAACAATAAGTATTTTTCCCCCCGAGTTAAACCATGAAGTCGGGGAAGAAATGGTAAAGACCTAAGGGACAAAAAAATCAGTGGTTTGATGGAGTAATTTTATTAAATTGTTGTTGTTATCAATCCTCAATCAGTAGAAGTTTAATAAAAACAAATAAATTATTAAAAAAGTTAGAGCACATGTATAAAATACTTGTTTACCAGTTTACCACTTTACCACTTCTACTTACAAAAGCCCATAACATGAAAGCTCTGTTTCTGTAACAACCAGACTAAACATGACATAGCCAATGAGGTATGATTTGTTTCACAGCAGATTTAAAAAAACAGCTAATACGCTCGTTGCCCTGCGAATACTTCCGCAAAGAAAACTAGAGGCACAGCCTAACTCATGTCCCTGATTCAATGGGCTTTTTTTTTTTACTAGTCCAGCTGAAGAAACCAAATTTCCAAGAAATCAAAGCACCAAAGCCTTTTTCTGCTTTTATATCTTTGATATGTTGAAACTTGTACAGTATTTGATTGGTTAGTTGCTCACAGACACCTGATGTGCGAACTGCCTACTGTTTGTTAATTTTTTCACCTCTGCATGATTCTATCTTGATTTCTAGAGAAAAGATTAACCAAGAATGCCATCATCAAGATGCCTTTTTTTTTGTATGATAAGTCTACATATATGTAACACAACAATTTCATATTTTTTGCTTGGTCTTATAACCATTCGAATTACCATTCAACCATTTTGAAATTGCTGTTACAGGTATATATTTAGTTGAGTGTGTGCTATTTTTATGCAATTTTCTTTGTGCAAGTGATTGAAGTAATGATTTGAATTGTATGTCTTCCATTGTGTAAATCAAGTTATGTAATTTAATACCTTCTTTCAGATTTGGCGTTAAGTGTATTTGATAACCTACTAACGATTGATTCATGTAGTAGAGAATTGTAGCTAACAACTGAATTTTTTTTTAACATGGTTATGAATTATTTTTATTAATCATATTGCACTTTCTATTATAATGAAAATAACCAACTAATGTTAAGTTTTTTTATGCATACATGGCTTTGTACATGCTGTTGTTAATAATGCAATGGTTCTCATGAAATACGGTGTCCAAAAATGTCATCCTAATATTTATGCTTAGTGTATTGAACTATAAAATATGTATTCTGGTGTTACAATCCCATTGGACTGTAGCGATGTTTTGTGTGTGTCTAATTACAACACAAGTGAACATATGGAGTACTCAATTCATGCAAATTTGCTATACCTCATTTCCTCGGAGCCTTGTTATACATGATAACTTTTTGCTACAAGTTTACTGAACAAAATGGCAATTGCTTTCCTTGCAAAGTACGTATGCCAATTGCGGCACAAATGCTGGCTGTTGTGCTGGAATTGTCCGCTATAGTTTTTGTTTTTTGGGACTTAATAGAAGTAAACCCATCAATATTGACAGGACATTTTCTCGTTCAATATCTGATATTATGCTAATCAACCAATGGCTATTAAGGTAATAAATGTGATGCTTGGCCAGCTCCTTAGCCAGTGGCTGTCAAGGCAACAACTATGCATTCACATGTGTTGCCATGGAAACATCCCACTCACCAAGGAACCACTATTGCCAATTATTAATATACTAGTAAGTAGCCCGTCAAAAATGACAAAAGTTTTTAGGTGGTAAAAAAAGGTTCTGTTGTATGAGTTCAATTGGTCCAGTTGCCTAAGTGCTGCCTAGCTACCATTTGAATCCGGGTTCGAATCCCATGGAGGGACAAATAAAAAATTTTTTTATCTTTATGATTTTCTCCATCTCAGTGTGACAACATACACACAAACGAAGCAAATTATATTGTTAAGATATAGAGATGGGTTTTTGCTTTTTGCAGAATGTAATCCTTGCAGAAATCGAGAACCACTAGTAACTCAACATTATGTCACAATGAGTTGTTGTTCATTCTGTGTTTGTGTATGAACCAGATTCATATGAGAACTGTTGTAGCACCAGGAATGTACTGTAGGTTAGTTGTTGTGGAACTGCACGAATTTGACTCAAAATAGACATGTTTTGTAAAATTAAACATGCACATAAGTACAAATAATAGTAATTACAACATGAACATCTCTATTTTTTTTGTCAAGTTTGTTGTAAATATATACATTCATAATGTTTAATTTCTAATCTTTAGCATATTTGTTTAGCAATGTATGAGTTGTACAGTAAATGAATTTTGTATTTTCAGACAGTGGTTGCATCTTGATGTTTGGTTAAAAAAAAAAAACCTGTTGAGGGGTATTAAAATTGTTATTACTTTATAAATGATTACGATTGTTTGTTAAATTTTGGGTTCAAGCTGTTTGTAATGCTCTGCTTTTAAACCAGGTTCATACTTGAAATGCATAGTTATGTTATTTGATGCTACTTTCGGTTTCATTGTTGTCGAATGAAAAAGTGGCAATATTAAACACGAGTTGCATCCATTGTTCGATCACATTTTTTTTTATGTAATGTGAACTCTACTAACATCAAATACGTGGGTGATTGTCTCCTCGGTAGTGTTGTAATCACTCCCTAGTAGAAAACAGAACCACAAAACGCAAAAAAAAAAAAGATGAAGTCCGAGCGGAGGTTGTACTACTCTTTCAGGCCCTTCCCTGCCTGTGCACTCTCCCAACGTCGTCCATCTGAAGGTGGAAACCTCTGGTAACTACGCTGCGGCTGTCAGCGCTGGGGGATTGCACAGTCCTCCCAAGGATGGAAGCTTGCCTAGTCCCGACGATCCCCATCCAAGGACTGTGGTGTCCCCACAGAGCCGAGAAGGTAACTCCACTTCTTACTGACTGGCACTGACTGGGCTCCGCAACCTTCCTCTTCTCCTCTTCTTCCTACCTACGTGTTTCGAAATGCTTTTCAATGTCTGCCGTATGGATGTTGTTTTTTTTTTTCCATATATATATTATCCCTTCGTAATTATACGATTTCTCGATGTTGTTATTCGGTGTTGTAAACTTATCATTGTGGTTGTATCACTGTATTTTCTGCTCGAAGTTGTTTTTTTTTTCCGACTTAGAGTTCGTTTTGGACATTGATGGGTGACGTCTGCAATTCGAGTTCGGCGTTGATTACGCGGACGTAAACTGCACATGGTTGTTGTTAGTTGATCGTTACGTTATTAATGAATCTGTACCCTATGGTTAGTTATTGGTGAATATGTAACTGGTTATTTGCGCTGATGTTGGGTTTGGTGTAGTTAGGCTTAAAAAAAGTTAATTGCTTCGCAAACAGTGTTCAGAAATCTCTGAAATGGCTGTAAAAATAAATTTGACTCTGTTAATTAATAAAGCAATTGTCATACAATTTAACAAGATTTAAGATTAAAAATAAAAATTAAGATTAAAAAATATTTAACAATTCTTTTCTTAATAAACATGTTTTTACAGCAATTCATTTCAAACCAATTGTACTGTCTTCAAGTTCAAACACCACACTTATAATTTTACTTCCACCTATCATATTAAGCCTTTAGTTATGTCTTATTGGGGTTAAATTAGGCCTAATATTGGATGAAAGTGTGTAGGCTATTATTATGACGATAATATTTGTTGTAACGAACTCGAATCGCGGAAGTGAAAGTTGATGTAGTTTTCATTCTCTGAAATTTTTACTTCAAAAACCAAAAAGAAAACAAAAACTGTTTCTGACTTGGCACTTCAGAATGTACATTTTTGTATGTATCAATAGCATGCTTCGGTGTACGCATGTTTCATATTTACCTGTATTTTCTACAATATCTTTAGTGTGCACTGAATATTTCTAAATTTCAATATACTGACTTTTACTGTCCGACACATGTGTTTAAAAAACGTATTTTAGATTTTCTCTTTCTCAGCATGGTAGCATGAATGTAGTCCGATATACACTGGTTATTTTTCCGATCAGTTTTGTCAACATTTGGTGATGGTGTATTCTTGTATATGGGATGAAGTGGTATGCTGCCTATGTGGCCATGCTTAACTGTTTTCTTGCTGTTTTTTCATCAATAACGAGCTAGAATTTTTTTGTTTTATTGAAGTGTAATTTTTTCTTCCAAATGATCAATTCTACATACAGTTTGTGGTTGTAATGGCAACATTTTGGAAAAATTTGACTTTTTTATTTTGAATGATGAGAAAGTGTTTGATTCGTGTTTGGAGTGCAAGGCTATTATGTTTCTTTATTTGCTTATTTTTTGCAGCAGGTATGTCTTCTCACGGCAACTTGAACATGAGTACTTCCAATGCCATCGCTGGGCCATCATCTTCATACTACAGCAGCCCTAATAAGTATCAGGAGAATGGCCATGATACCTTTTCTGACTTCGTTACTTTGGTATGTCAGGAAGCACAGAATTCAAACAGCAATTCACAGGTGCGTTTAACGGTTAACAATAACATAATTCTCTACCACCCTAATGAACATAATTTATCACCAGTACAACAATGCATAAAAAGAAAATTTTTTAACCTTACTTGACTGGTCAGACTTTTTTTCACATGTTTTCATGGTGTGACATCTCGTAGAAGCATTGTCATGTAGGAAAGAAGGGTAGACAAAAGAGAAAATGCGAGAAAAATAGTGTGGTAAGAGATGGCTGTGAAACGTTTCACTTGTCTCTCTCTTGCACTTACCTTTCTTTCTTACCTGACGAAGCCTGTAGGAGGGAAGCGAAACATTATAAAAGGTGTTAAAAAGGTTTACCAGGTCAATAAGGTGCAACATTTTTCCTTTAAGCATTTTCTTTGTGGTGTTAATTTTTCATTTTTATGTACGTTGTTCTTGCAGTCTAACCCTGGAACACCAACGCTTCGGAGTCCCACCAAGCTGCCTCAGTTTTATCCTAGCTCAATGCTTCCACCTCCACCACCACCGCCAATGGCTCGCCCTGTGGCTATAATTCGATCGACAGGTAACGTCGAAAGTACGCATTCCTTTTAGTTTGTTTTGTTTTTAGTAGTTTTTCAAAACTAATATTTTCCTGGCTTGACCGTTTGTTTCAAAATGATTTCTTTTTCAATTTTTTTGTTCGTTACAATGCAGCTTCTGAGTGCACGGATCTGAACGTAACCACCGCCAATTCGCCCACCAATGCGACAACAACCGTCACTAACTCAGTGACCAACGCTGGTGATGCATCGGGCAACACAAACACAACAGGGCGGGAAAGCCGAGATTCGACTGAGTCGCCTCCAGCTACCTCTGCCAGTAAGTTTTGTAACTAGTAGTAAGTTGATTGGAGATCTGTTTCTTAACTATTTCAGTCCGTTGATTTTTCTTTGGATATTTTAATTTTTAAAATCGCTTTCAATTTGAACAGTAGTTAAGTACACAAATGTGTTCATAAGTTTTAAATCATGTGTAAATGACTAGCTTTTTATGGACTTTCAGTATATTGTTTAAGTTTGAGTTGATTTGTTAATTAATTTTTATTGTTACATTTGGACATGATGTGTAATTTTGCTTAGGTGGAACGTCCACGAGTAACCAAGATACGCCTCCTACAAGTCGTTCAGTGCTGGCCAGTTCGTTTTCATCTTCCAGTAGGACGGAGTATGCGTTCACTCACATACATCCGCAGTCCGCGCAGGTAAATGTTTTAATATACAGACGCTTCTCACTTAACAAGCTACCTGTTTAACAATCGCTCGGGCTTACGACCAGCTCTCCCCAGCTACATATTTCTATATAGATGTGTACTTTTTTGTGTACTGATGACCATTACACTTTGAAGGATTCAATGACTAAAATGGGTTAATCTGAATGTGTTTTAATTATAAGTGAACTTTAATTTGTTTGATACTTTGTTTATATAAGTTTTGCTGATTGCAATTTTATGGTTCTGTACTGTATATCAGTGGTTCTCAACAAGGGGTACGCCTGGCTTTCAATACAAAATGGCGAATTATGTTTTTCTCCAAAAAATAGTTCTTATTTATGCGAATTTCAGATAAATGCATACATAACTATAAATTAAAACCTTAACCATTATAAATTGCAATTGCAATCATTCTAGACTAGATCATCACATTTTGTGTTATTATTTATCCAAAACTTATTTATGAATTCCTTGTAAAAAAATTTGCAAAATAACGCCATAGACATTAATAAAGGTTTTTCATTTTGGAAAAATCTCAAGGGGTACTTGAGAAACAGCTATCATGCTAGGGAGTACGCGAGAAAAAAAGGTTTGAGAACCACTGCTGTATATAATAAGAGCCTCGCATAACAACCTATCATAAGAACGAAACTCGGTTGTTGAGTGAGGAAAGCCTGTATCTGAATTTGAAGGCTTAAATGTTGTTGTACTGTCTGGAGTGAACAAATCCTCTAATGGTGTTTAGCTGTATGTTGATTTTGATGAGCTTAAAAATGGAACAGAACTCAATCTAGGTGAAAATAGTAAATAACACTAAATATAGTGGTTCTGTATTTCAACATCAGCTTGATGACTTAGATTACACAGCATTGGAAAACGAATGTTTCAGAATTATCTAGTTATACATACTAATGTAATATAAAGTTGAGTGGAACGATCAACTGAGTCACATGTATTTATTTTGGGCAGCAGAATAATTTTTAGTTGCCTTTTGTTACGGGTGGTTTTTAACTTGTTTTGTTTCGATGTCTAACGTCAGTTGAGTGTCGTCGTACAAGTATTTGTCTTGGTACAAAATGCTTGTCTTAGTCTTGTATATGTATATATAGCATATCTTATGCATAAAAGAGGGTAAACAAACAACCAAAAATTTAAGTCAAATACACCAGCGCACACAAGACACTGCAACGTGATCAGGCTGAAAATTAATTTTTAGTAGGTATAATAAGCTTTATTGGTTTGTGCGGATTTGTAAGTACATGCTGTACGTAAGTGTGTAACTCGGGGACTGACGAGACCATTTGTTAGGTGCATAATAGTGAAAATGACTTTCTTATAAAATACATTTGATGGACCCTATATGGCCTCCAAACGACGTTTAGAAGGTGTAGGAAAAGCAAAGTTATATATGACATATTATAATGTGGTTTTTACTACTGTATGTTGAAACAGTTTTCTTAATCACAGTACTTTCCGGGAACGTAATGCAATAACGAAGGGTTACTATGCTTTTTGGGTGGGGATTCTTGTTATGATTTTGTTTTAGCGTTGCCACTCGAATAAACAGTTATGTCACGATCAAACAGCTGTTCACAGCTGATGTTCAGGACCCACTTGGCATCATCTGGCATTTAATCGCAACCTTCAAATTTAAACATTTGTTAATTTGAATCTCAGGGAAGCTGGATTTAATGTGCTAATTAGATTTTTTGCAAAAGTGCTCTGCCATGTGGAAAAAGTTGAGGGATCTGTTATTTTCTATTTTTGTTTTTATTAACACCCATATTTTAATGTAACAAATGGTTAAGCTTGCGAGTTGACCTGATATGTTATGGTTTTTGTTGCCAACCGCGTGACATTGATGGCCTGTAGAAATGTTTTGCGTTTGGCATTTCTGTATGAGTCGGATTTAGCTTTTGGGACGGACCCAAGTGGAGGTTTTTTTGTTATTTTTAGACGGCAGGTCATGGAACTTAATAAATCATTCGCTAGATGCTTCCTGAAACAAACTTGAAGGGTAGCTAAGCTAACGTCGCAAAAGTAACATAGAAAAACAGACGCGAATAACATTCATTTGCAATAGTTGTTTTTTTGTTTTATTTTTATGTATATACATTACAGTATCTGTCCAAAATTTTGCAATAAACATTACAAATTGGTTAGCTTACAATTAATTGGCATATGCTACTGCACAAGCATTAATATAATGGCTAAAATTATAAGCGGCTTGTAAGCGGATGATAAAAAAACTTTTTTCATGAATTTTACATGAAACAATTTTTATATTTTTTTGGCAGGTAATGTTTTTAAAATCTAGTTAACTTTAGTTGAAATACTAAATTCTGTTAATTCTCTTTTTGTTATTGGATGATCGACACTTTCTTCAGCCTTGCGGTCAAAACTTCATTGATGCTATCATTTTCAGTCGTATGTTTTTAGGCTTAACAGGTGGACGCCTACATTGCCAATCATCCCAGACAAAACTAGCTTTTCCTTGTTTGTTTGTTTTTTGGGTTTTTTTAAGTTGCCGTATTTTTTCGAATATAAGACACGTCTTATTTAAGATTTTACACAAGGGGGTCTCTAGCTGCATCTTATATTCGTGGGGATCTTATATAAATTGTAATAAGCAACTAGGTACAATATTATTAATTATATTACCGGTAGAATGTAACAAAAGTTTATGAATGAGTGTGTAATTTGGGGTCTTCAGTATCTTCCAGTGTCTTTATTACAAAACGCATTACATTAGAGCCAATCACAACTTAAGTTTCATTATTCAGTAAGCTATTTCTTAGATGTATCTCATGTGTGCGTCTTATAATTGGGTGCATCCTATATGATTCATGTTTTACTTAAACCCCTAAAAGTCACGTCTTATATTCGCGAAATTACGGTATTAGTTTGGTAAAAACTCGGTCAAGTAAAATTAGTTAGGTAAACACATTCTAGCCTTTTTAAATTATCTATTGTCACGAAATGTCTAATTGATAAACTGCAATGTGTGATGATGATAGCAAGCTTCAAGACATGATGTTGGTTTTGCAGCTCTTCACGTATCCCAGCATGAGTCCTGTGAGCATGAGTGCCATGAGCGGTGTGATCAGCCCCACTAACCTGGGCCTGTTTACATCGCCAGTAACGACCCCCCGCACCACCCCCCGTTCGACGCCAATTCCTCGCTGGACCGCCCCGTTCATCTCCCTGGACGAGAACATGGATTATAACATGATGGCCGGCCTCATCCCAGGAACCAATCCTGACGAAGCACCACCGTTAATAGAAGGTAACATCATGGTGTAAGAAAGGCAAGTCGACTCCTATTTAAGAATTAACACTAGATGTCGTGATATGTTTCTAGTATTTATTTAGTGGGATTAGTTGGATGGTTGACGGGAGTGAAGTCGAGGACCTTAGGATGCTTTCAAAATGTTACATCTCATTGATGGTGGCTACAGTTCAATAAATTGCTAACCAGCATTAATTAGATTTTGGTCATGAATTTTGGATACCTGTACTGATTGTGCCATTGGTCGTTTGGGATTTAAAGTTTTGAAGTGAAACCAATGAAAGAATCTTTGGTATTTGACTTTATTTTCGAAACCGTCCCACATTTACTGGCGTATTACATAAATATTAGAAATGCTGATATCTAGGTTGTTATCTTTTTTTTTTAACATAAATGTGAATGAAATTTGTACATAATTTTTAATATTAGAACTGGCAGTTGACTGTTTTGTAGTCAGCTGTTAACTTTAGCATTCTTCAGGTTTGACTTTAAGCTATAGTGTTTATAAGAGGTTTAGTTTGTGGTCAATTTGTCAAGTTCTGGACCCCAGCACATTAAAAGTTATGGACTTTGAAATTGCATACAGGTAATCCATTGCATTTTTAAAATGTACGCTTACACGGTGTACATTTTTATTTTACATAGTTTTGTAGGTGTTCCTGAAAGGTTTAATCAAATTTTAACTGCAGATGCTAAAACAAAGCAAAAACGTTCATATAAATATGGGTTCAGAAATGCATACTCATTTGCATACCTACAGCAATTATGAGACAATAGACTTATGCATTTACATGACTTCACCCTGTGTTAACTCGGAAGGGATCCACTTTCATGTGGGCTTTTTGCTTTGACGCATAGCATCTGTGGTTAAAATTTCACTGCGTGAATTTTGATGTGGAAATATAGCTGCGGGTTTATATTAGAATGAGATTAATAGGCCAGGACCATAGAAATTAAACGACTTGTTAGGGCAGTGGTCTCCAAATGTTTTTAAACGTGCACCCCTTAAGTTACTAGGACCAAAGGCCACGCACCCCCTGATTTATGTAGCAAGAGTTTATAAGAAATCTCCTATTGCTTGCGCACCACCACTGATTGCTTCGTGCGGTGCACCCCACTTTGGAGACCACTGTATAGGATTTCACTGTATAAGTAATGGTTTTGTTTTTGGATTGTACGATAGAACAACATGAATGTATTCATTTCCATGCACATTATTTTTAGTTTTTTAAAACGTTCACTTGGGTGATCTTGCTGTATCCACTTCATTTTCCAATTACAGTGGTGACCCATTATAAAGCACTCTGATTTATCGTGAATTGCGATATAACGTGAAGTCATTACGTCCTCATAGCTTAACTATAGCATACACTATAAATACACCAGCCCTTATTTAGTGCAACTAAATAGGGGCTGTCACGGGATTGCACTAAATTTTATGCATTTGAGACATTGCATTATAATCATCTCCACTGCATTAGTCGATCAGACTACCTTTTCGGAAGTTTGCAATATTGTTTACATACTTCCTAAACGGTTTGCAAACAATAGTGAACATGCAGTGGAAATATTTATCACATCAAAATCGGATAAATATGTTTCATACGAGGAATTTGATATTTAATAGATAAGTGCCATCTAGTTGAAAACGATAGTAGAAAATATATAGGGTGCCCACCATGAAATGTCAAGATTTTCAAAGTCATATTGGGTTATACAAATGCTTGGAACGAAATCACAGATTTCCAGAAGCGGAAGGTTGTGGGAATTTTACTGTGGGGGAGAGGGCGTGTCAATCGCAGTGGTGCTGCAGTCAGTCATTTTCAAAAATGGTGACTCAGCTCAGCAAGCACAGGTTGTGGGGTGGGATGCAGAAATGAATGCAGATCACATGGGGGAATGTTGCAAAACGTATAGTATGACTTGGATTATGCCTAGTCATTCTATGTGCCACCAAACGTCCATGTCATATGGAGGTACACTGAAGTCGTAGCTTTTTTTATGAAACTATGTTCACTATCATTTCCATATTCAGTTATGGTTCTGTATTTATTTACTTTCAAAGTGTATGTTTTGAAAGTAAATAACCAATTTTTCAAATTTTAACATTTTTTTGCTGTAAACATTATTTTTTTACACAGAAATAAGCATTTTAAAATAAACAAATGTGATTAAAAATGTTGACATCTCATGGTGGGCACCTTGTATATTGGATTAGCCCAATATGGGATCAAGTTCAGAAAGCACTATGTGGAAAAAGTTATGACTTATTTAATGCAGTTTTTTAATATTTTTCTTGTATGCATTTATTTCATATTAAACCTAAGTTTTATCATGGTTACCATTATATTATAATTACTTTCCTGTACCATAACTGATGATGAGAAATTACTCCAACATGATGGAATCATTATTAAGTAGTCCTTTAATCGAAGGCTTGCCCAGAAGCACTTCGTATGTCGCAAATCACAGTTTCGAGTAAATTGCAGTCTGCAATATTTTCTTTTTACTATCAGTTTCACAGGGATGTAGCATTATTTTCTGCCTAGGGATGGCACCACTAGCCTGGTCAATGTATGAGGAAAATTTTTTCATAATCTCAATTTTGATTTTTTTGGCACTTGGTGTTTTTCTGGGCAAGCCTTAAATTTTTGTTTTTTCCATTCACTAGTGCAGTGGTTTCCAAACTTTTTTTCAACATATGCACCCCTATATTAGTAGAGCCTACGCCACGCACCCCCTGATATATGTAACAAGGGTTTATAAGTGATTAGAGTTTATAACAAATCTCCATAACAAGAGTTTATAACAAATAAACTCTTTGTAACAAGAGTATATAAAAAATCTTCTATTGCGCACCACCATGGATAGCTTTGCGCACCCCACTTTGGAGACCACTGCACTAGTGTTGAAGGCTTTTTACTCAACAATTAATAGTGCATGACAGGATTTAGATGATGAATGTTTCCACCGCAAGGATTACCTGTCGTTCAAAATCAAATTGAATCTGAAACCAGAATTTGAAATAAAATCATCCGTTTGCAATTCATTTTTTCACTCGCAATATGAAAAATAGAATAATGATAACGGGTCCAGAATTTGTCCAATTGGTTTTAAAATACGTTGACTTGCCAAATGTTTTTACGCTGTGGTTCAAGCATCCATTTTTTCTTCCTCACATTCATTTCTTTTGTGGTAAGAAATTTCCGTACATGATTGAGCATTCTGATTGGCTGTCATTTTCTTTCTCTTCCGTGTTCGGCAGAACGTTACTTTAGTCCGGTGGTGCATAGCAGTGAATCTCTGGACGCCAGTAGCCAAACTCCAACCGGCTCTCCGACTACACCCACAAAATCCCAGCCCTCGTAAAGAGGTGGTGACTAAACAACGTTAACAGTTGCTGCTGCTGAATACGCCACCTCGTTGCTCAATGGATCCAATCCTGGACGACAGATATTTCTGCTGGATGCTGCGATCAGGTCTCACTGGAAAACATAATTTTCACTTTTTCTGTCTGGGAAATAATGGCCTTATTTGTTTTCTTCATTTTTTTGGGTGTTTTTACTTTTAATCGAATACCATGCTTCTAAAACAGAAAACTCGATTTTATTTGCTATTGTAATAATCGTTCATCGCTTTTTGATGAAGAGCCATGTCTGTGACATATTTTTTCATTTTGTTTTTTGTTTTTTTCCGATTCCCAACACGATTGATTCGTGGGTTCATTTGAATGTCGTTCTTTCTTGTTAAAAAAAAAAGGGAAGGGTGCAGCGAATGCAATATCCACACCAAATGTTTACATTTGCATGTACGTAGTTGAATGTGAATTTTGAGTTGCTCAGTTTTGCGTTGATTTTTTCTCCTTCTTCTTCCCTCTCAGCGTCGTCGTAAATTCCGTGTTTTTTCTACAACAGCAAGGGATGCCATAATCATGTTGTTCAATTGTTTTATTATTATTTTTAATGATAAAAAGAGAGCAGGGGCTGGCATTATCACCTTATAAAATAGCCAAAAAAAAAAGGTCCGTAGCTATTTTTTCTGTACATAGGAAAATTGTAGATATTGTCGAAGGTCTTCCTAGTTCTTGTTGCTGCCGATTTGTTTCAAGTTTATGTCCCATCTCCAAAAGATGATTTTTTGTTTCTCATTTTATTTCATTTATCTCCACAGAGAAATGAGTGAATTTTTATTTTGCGTGGTGTGAAGCCTAGTCATTTGTAATCACTTCTGCATTTTACGTGAACTCGTATCAGCCATCACTTTTTAATTTTGTTTCTCCAGTTTCGTAGTCGCACGGTAACTCTTGCTTGCTACGTTTTTTTTTTTAATTATAGCTAAACAGTATTAATTGCTCAGGATTTTCTGAACCAATAGCAGCACCAGTTAGATTATTTTGATCGAAAATACTTTCTTCTTTTAACTCAATAGAGTGTGTTGTGTAGCACGTGGCGTCTTTTTGTACCGTTTTCTCAGAACAATCGATCTTCCGACAGTCGGAAACGTTTTTTGTTTAGTTTTGTTTTTTAAATGTAAAAATAACACGCATTTGCAAAATTTATTTTTTAACGACGAAATTTTTGTAACCATTTAAAAAAAAAAAAAAAAACACACAGAAATTTATTTATTCATTATCGAAAATATAATGAAAACGATCTTGTTTGGCCTTAAAAATGTTCCAAGATAATATTTTTTAGAAAATTTTTTTAGTTTTCAATTTTATAGAGAGTGATCCAAATTTTTGTAAGGTCGTGCTAGCCCCTGTGAAGTTTTTGAATGTACGGAATTTTTTTAACCAACGTTAAAAAAAAACACCACAACTGCTTTTCTTTACTTTGAAAAGAAATAGAAATTGGACATTAATCCAGCAAAACAAATGTCGATATAAAGATGAAAATGGAAACCGTTTGACATTTTTCTATAAAATTAAAGCGGATTTTGTAAAATAGAGAAAAAAAACGTAGCAAGTCATCGCAGCAATGACATTGCTGTCCTGGCCTGATAGGCTAAAAAAAAATACAATAGTTGCCTTGCATTTCATGATAATTATGCAATAATTAATTAATAATTAATACTATTATCTAATAATTAAGACTTTCAATAACCTGATGCAATCTTTAAAAGCGTAGAATCATGCTAGCTTTGTTTATACGAAGAAAAAACAAAAACGAGAAACCAAATCGTAGATTTTCAGAGTCGTAGTTTGGAAACGACGTAGTCGAATCTTTTAGCTAATATAAAGAATATATATATAAGAAAAAATATAATCATCCTACACTATTTTAGGCTATATCTCTTTTGATATAAAGGGATTCTATGATAAACAAAAAATAATTAGCGGGGTTTCTTCATCGCTAATAGTCTTCATCTTTGAAAACCTAAGCTAATCGCTTCTTTATAACTTTTAGGAAAAGATATAAAAAAAAAATAATAGTACGAATCATCCATTTTTAGAGATAAAAATAAGAAATAAACCAAAACCGTAGGTTAGAACATAAGCCTATAATTTTAGGACTCACCATAGTTATCATGGTAGTCCTAGCGTTAGATGGAAAGATTACATTTTGATAGCACTATATTATATATACATAAAAAAACAAACAAATTAAAATAAATGAATATATATTATATATATACACACTCACATATATATCACTTGTTAACTTGTTAATCCTCTTGTTGAACCTTGCAGAATGTAAACGGTGGTTTACGTTCGACCACAACAGTAGCGTTCATACCGAAGTAGCGAAACACGCGTACACATAAATAACACACCCGTTTTTTGTTTTATTTTTAAAATATTGTTTTTACATTTTTTCGGCATTTTGATTTATTTTTTTCCTTCATTGCATCCATAAAACACCTTCACAAAATATAAAGCTCAAGGATTCAAATCTTTGTTGTTGGAAAAGCATCAGTCAGATGGCAATGGATCTTTGTATGAATTAGTTGATTAATTATTTGATAATAACACACATCTCTCTTGATATACATCGTGTAGGAGCTATCAATGCAAAGTTTGAGTTTTTTTTTAAAAATAAAACTCGATTTAAAAAAAAAAAATTCTTCGTTGTTATCTAAGAAGTCGGGAGATGGATTTGTTACCATTCGATCAATCCGTTGTTACACGACCGCAATAACATCTTACTCGGGAAAACCCCCAATTCTTTTTTTGTTTCACCACACGCACCTCATACTATCGATAATTTTACACACAGCGTCCATCCCGTTTATATTTTGTTCGTGTTGATTTTTTTCTTGTCGGGATTTCCATTGGATGGCCATTGAGCATATGCGTTGACGAAATGTGGACTGGGATCTTTTTTAAAACAAAACACGGTAGCTGGGCTTGTAGAGTTTGTTCGAGTTTTTTTCATAAAAACCGATGTATTTTTTCAGACAAAACAAGAAAGTTATTTTTTTTCTTAGACGGGTACAAATGCTCAGAATGTTTCAAAACATTAGACAAAAAAAACAAACGTAGAGCGCAATCATATACACACACACAAACACTTGTAGCTTAGGTTGCTTCTTCGAGAATAGGCTTTAAAAAATGCATCCATTTTATGCTTTTTACTCTTTCACTTATTATCCCTTCCCATGTAAAAAAAAATGGAATTGCTTTTTTCAATGACAGGGTTGCATATAGCTTTTAGCCTTTGGAATCGTTGAGAAAGACGAAGGTCGTGTTTTTTGGAGGGGGAAAAAATAATGTATAAAGTTGTATTCATCGATGACTTGGGAACGTCTTTCATTTTACCTTTCTTGTTGACAGCTAAACTGTACATAATATTGTAAAATAACGATTGTTGGAAATTATGAAGCTGTAAATGACGATTTTTTGTGTTTATTATTATTATTATTGTCATCGTCGTCATAAATTTTTTGTTTTCTTTTGAGAAATTACGTGTGATCTAGTTTCAAAAAAACGTATTTATTGGCACGGTTTATTTTTCATTTGGACGAGAAAAATCATCAATAAGCAAGCTCAACGTTTGGGTTGTAAATAGTGGAACGGTCATCGATGAGCTTAACGGTTTAGACGAACGTTTGCGAATCGTATTGTGTTGCAACCCTGCCATATATATAACGAACGCATGGGTCTCAGTCAAAGATTTTTCACAAAAGGGCCAAGTACAGTGATCAAGGCATTGCAGTCAGTTTCTCTCCCAGGCCGCCTTCCATTTTTCTGTGGTGCTCTTTCTAAAGTAATAACTGGAAGGTGTTTATTCCGGAACTCTGGGTCTTCTTAAATATCTAAACCAGGAAAAGTCATTGGGTGGTTTTTTTTGAGCTTGTTGCATAGTGAGACCTTCTTTTCGGGAACCTCCATTTTGTTTTTTTTTGTTTTAGGTGTTGTGTTTCAGGGACATGTTGATTTTTAACATCCAATGGACAATTCGAGAGAGGGATTTTTTGTGTTTATTTTATGTCAACGGATATCCTAAAAAAACAAAATGCTTGAAAAGGGAAAATATTTTGTAGTTTTGTGAGGAATTAAGAAATGAAGGTTTAAATGTGGTTTTTGTTTTTGTTTTTAAATTTGACCGGAATTTCAAACATGGATGCCATATTCCTCTGTTACTAAATAATGAGCGACAAATTTTCAATGTACAGTAATAATAATGTCGATTATTAATGATAATAATAACCACTATCACTCATTCATATAGTTTGATACAAATACATTTTTTCTTCCATTTATAGCATAACTTAATGGCCTTAACTTCACCATCATACAACTACCTGTTGAGTGGCAAATATTTCGTAGTCTTGTTGGAGGAGTTCGGATTCCTCAAAAAAAAACAAAAAACGATTTCGGGCCAAGCGGAATATGGTATCTAAACACAAACAAGTAACGGGTTTTTTGCGTAACAACATACAAATGTACGTTAATGATGAAGGATGAGATTGGACCGTAGTTTTTAACCATTTTTTGCGATGTTTCGCGAGGCGTTTTGTCCGAGAGGGTCGTCGAGAATTTGGGTTTTGAATTTTTGCTTTTAACGCGTTTTAAACGAAGTGGGTTGACTCGATTCGATTATTCCATGAAAAACCCATGGTTTTACACACTTTTTGGGAAGAGTTCCGCTGTCCGATCTCAGAATGTACTACCAACCCACTGTGCACCTGGTTGCTGTACAAAGAACTAAAACCCCCATTTTTTTTTTTAAAGACTATGATGAACTAAAGTCCATTGAGCGCAAGGGAACGAATGTTGGGAAACGTACCTTACATACAAATCTTGTCACTGTTTTTCTTTTCTTAAATATTATTTTAATTATAATTTTCTCTTAATCCGCCGTTACACTCTTCTCCTCCAAAGCAGCTATATCTGGAGTGCATTAGCCAGTCACGTTAACTATTATTATTAATTATTATTATTTTTCGTGTACAAAGTAGCAGATCTGTAATTTTATTCAAGAGTTATTATTATTATTATATTGTCATGTTTGTAGTCTATTTGTATAGTTTCTGAGTTAGATAATGATATAAATTGTTGATTTTTTTTTTATATTTAAAAAATATATAGGTTACTATTTTTCTTTTTCGTAATATTCTGATATACGAGCAAGTAACCAATCGTGAAATTTTTATCTAACAAAGAGTGAAGCTTTAAAGTGTTTTTAATGACACTCTAAAATCAAAGGAGTGTTGTTAATAATATTATTATTATTATTATTTTTTAGTTTAATAATATATCTTTTTTTTTTCCTCTCTTTATCACTTGTTTTCGTTCATGTACAGGGTTGACTTTTTTTGTAATTTTATTTTATATGATGATGTTGGTTTTCAAAATAGTGAAGCAAATTGTCACGATTGCTAAAAAATAAAACTGAGAAAAAATGTGGCATATATTTTATTTTTATTTAATTTTTGTTTTTTTATTTTTGGCCAAAAAAAAGTAATCGGGGAAGCGATTTATCAATCATTTTTATTAATTTTGTTTTTTATAGTGTTGGATTTTGTTTAATAACCAACGTATATTGGCTGCGAAAAAACAAACAAAACAAGCGTGTTTATAATTTAGAAAAGTTGTGTTCCTTTTAACTTATTTTGTGTTTTTAATTTTATTGTATATGCACTTGTATGTATTGGAAAAAACTGAAAATATTGTAAAGAACATAGGATGTATGTAAATAAGCATTATCGCATCTGATTGAAGCCACCGCATGAATCGCACTTAAAAATCTAGCATCTAGATTATTATTATTATAATTATTATTCTAGGATAAAAATTAGGATTTGTATAGAAGAAAAAAACCTTTGCAAGCAAAAGCATCTACCATTGATTTATTTTTCTTTTGCTGTGTTTGTTCTATTAATGTTTATTGACAGTCAAGACTAACCATGTCTTTATAGGTTCATACCTCATTATTATTAAGGCGGGTTACTAGCCATTTTGATTATTATTGTTATTATTATTATTACGAATTTATTCTGCATTTTCACATATATAGAAACAAAAAGTCTATATAACCACCATCTTAAAACATATTTACATTGCAAAACAAACAACAACAAAATATCTGGGTTTAGTTTTTTATTCGCGGCGACGACGGCAAGCAAAATGTAAAGCCAGTTTTTTTTTGTTTTGTTTTTTTTTGAGAACACGTATAACGTTGTTCTTCCATCGTTGCGATGGTTAAGCAAGCCAACATAGCCGATGTGAAAACTAAAAACTAATATATTAGAAAAAGCAACACTGTAATTCAAAGTGGGCTATTTAGTAGATTATTTGTTGGAATGACGACGACAAAAGGCGCGATCTGTGAATTTGGATCTTAGGATTTGTACGATTGGTCAATGGAAAGACTGGTTTCGGAGAAGAATGTGCCTTGTGCCTTTTTTCTATGGAAAGTTGTCAACATGGTTGACCAAAAAAAAAATAACAATTAATATATAATAAAAAAATAAATAAAATAAAATAAACCCAAACACGAATGTTTTATAGATACATTGCTATTGCAGTAGATTCTCGAGACTATAAAGAAATTAATACCCTTCCTTGCCACCAGAGTTCTACTCTAGAGAAAAACCTTTAGCTTGCAGCACCGCCTAGTCGTTTGGTAGCAAAGTAGTAGATGCTCTAGTTAGACACTTTATGAAATTGTATTACTACAAAGAGTTGAAGATTTTAGAGAAACTTTTTTCAGCAGTCCACGAAAATTTACTATAGAAAGTTTTTCTTACGCAAACACAAGTATATATAAATATATATATACAAAACAAACAAACAAACTATATAATAAACGATTCATAGTACAAGAAAAAAAAGTTGTAGTGCGGAGTATACTTTTAGGAGTGCCAAAACGGGCTTTCAGTAGGAAGCCGCAGCTGCATTACTTTCATTTAGGGAGTAATATTTAAAATATAACTAATATTTAAAAATGACAAAAAAAAATATTATATAACGTATAACATAAGAACAAAGCGAAAAATACAGTGGCGTTTTTGTAGCGTTCAGAGAACGAAACACTGTCAGCCTGCTTCCTAATCCCAACATAGCTTTAATAATTAATAATAATAATAATATAAACTTAATAATTAATCATGAAAAAATAAATAAATAAATAAATAAACCAACCATAAGTTTTTATGAATATACTGTAATAATGCCGATCCATTTTTCTTGAATACTCTTTACAGACAAAGGTAGTGTGACATAATGCGAGTCGATTTAAACTATAGTCTGAAGCCTATAACTACTATCAGCCAGCATTTCACTAGTTAAAATAACAGGGCAAATAAAAAGCTATAAAATTAATACCAAAAAAAAATATTAATAATACAATTAGGAAAATTATAATATAAAAACAAAATCTACAAACTCGTAGGATCCTATAGCAATAGATTCTGATTTATGGAAGGGATTTTAAACCAACTGCTTAAATAGTGGAAAAAAAGATATGGTTATGTTTTTTTAATGTTTTATTATTATTACTATTGTTTGATTTGGTGTTTAAAAATGCAGTTGGGTTTGTTTCAAAGAAGTTTACTTTTTCAATTTTGTAAAAGTTTTTATTTGTAAACGAAATCATGCGTTTTGTATTTTGCGTTGTTTTGTTTCATATCTCTATATTGTTGGACATCACCGATTTGATTATAAAATAAGAGACTCGTATAATGTGCCACTTGCAAAATTGTTATGACTGATGACGTGTTGAGTCAGAAAAAAATTGTTTATTTCAAGAAAAATTGTTTATTTACTTCACTTGTAAAAAATAACAACAAAATAAGCCTGTCTTTGATGCATGATTCGGGTTTGTTTAAATTTTTATTAAAGGAAACTTTTTATTAAATTATATTATTATTATTATTATTTTGTTGTTTAGAAGACAGTTGTTATTTTAAAATAGTTGCTTTTTTATATATATGTATTAACGAAGAACTCTGTTATTTCGCATAGCTTCCTTGAGCGACGATGTTTTCAACGAGTCAACTTGTTATACAAAAATTGTTATAGAGTTGTCAGTTGAGAAAATAATAATAATAATAATAAGATGACACCCTGGTTTTTTTCAGGAAATTGTGATAAACTAATAATGCCAGTCAGATATATATCGTATAAGTGTATATTCTGATTCTCTCGTTACTTAGTTGACCATCTCTTTCAACCGAGCAATAAGTCCCCCCCAAATTTTTTCATGACTCGTTTTTTGTTTTTTTCAAAGAGAACAGTTGATTATTATTATTATTATTATAATTATTATTATTATTATTATTATTTCGATATGTTGACTAATCCAGCTTTAAATAATGAAATAGCTCACTTGTATTACAGTGAAATTTTGATGGAAAATTTTTTGTTGTTTTTTTGGAATTTTCCACAGTTGAACATGTTTTCATTTATTTAAGCAGAGAATAAAATTCCTGGAGTTTTCATGTGTTTGAATTATTTGAATACACGAAGGTTTGTGTGTGTTTATAAACAATTTAATGATGATATTTTATTTTACTATTTTTCATGATGATTTTTCTTAAGTTTTGGCTGAAAACCACGAGCAAGCAGAAATCCGAAGATGAACATTTAATTGTGATGTACTTAAGATGAATTTTTGGATGATTTTTTAAAATTATTTTATCACTTTTTGTATATTTCAGTAACTAGACTATGCTTGAGCCTCATTCACCATGACATTTCAGCTTCTTCCTAGAGGCTTTGTCAGGTAAGTAAGAAAATAGAAAGTTTACCTGTGTGTCTCTTGCGCTTTCCTTTTTTCTAGCATTTTCACCTGATGAGTCTTCAGGGGAAGTGAAACGTGAAGGTGTCAAAAAGGTCTACCTGGTTTAAAGAAAAATTCCTTTGTGAATTTATTTACTGGTGATAACTTATGTTCAGCAGATTAATTAGCTCAGCAGATTAATTAATCAGTTCAGGGAATTAATGCTTTTAACCAAAAAGTTTTAATTTAGCATTTCACTATTGCAGAATGTTTGTTACTACTGTTATACTGTAGTAGCAGCAGTGGTTATACAGGGTGTTCCTAAAAGGTCGAGTCAAGGTACTTGGGGTTTAACTTGGGGTTGGGGGTCGAGTCAAATTTTAATCACAGATGCTACCCATCAAACCAAAGCAAATAACCTACAAATAAACATGGACTCCGAAATGCTTCCCTGTCTGAGATAATACAGGGTGAAGTCATGTAAATGAATAGGAATATTGTCTTGTGAGTCATGATCCATAATTGCTGTAGGTGTGCAGGTAGGTAGGTACTTGGGGGTTTAACAAGGGCACCAACTGGCTTTTACAGCTATGTCATTTGGTTCTCGGGCTTTATTTAAATTAGAAGTACAGAAATGGGGATGATAAACAATGGAACCCATGTCTATATGGACTTTATGCTTTGTTTTGATGCATAGCATCTGTGGTTAAAATTTAAGTGATTTACAAGTTTTAATTTCCAACCCCTAATGTCTTACGAGTTAGTGAAACAGCAAAGATTTATTTTACAAATTGCATTGCTCTTCCCCCCCCCCTCCCCAGATTTGCTGTTTCTGATAAAACAAATTTTGATATAGCCTACTGCAGATCAGACTACAGTGTTGCAATCACTAAAATACATGCATCATTTCTGCTGCTACTACTTTGAGTGGTTATAACGCGATTATTGATATATGACACGATACACCTCTAAAACCCACGATATAACAAGGCAGATGTGTACATATGTCAATTAGAATTTTATGACCGGATTCTACTCTTTAATATATTTATTCTCATGCCCATTTGTCATGGGCATGTGAATAAATTTAACTGTGAATTGAGTCTTATAAAATGGGACATTCGAAGGTAGGCATTTGTGGACTGCAACTTTCATTACGGTTTGTCTAGGGTGTCCATATGACTCTTTTTCACAAGCTGTCCTGAAGAACCTTGAGGACGCTGAAATGACCCAGTTTTTGCTCTCAAACATTACCATCTGTTTTGTGAGGGGAAAACTACTAAAAGCAAAGCAATGCTTGAGGGTTTGTATTGGTATATTTTAAATTTAGTGCATTCATAGTAATTTGTGAAAATTCAACTATTTACCAAACTTGAAATTCAAGAAGAAAGTAAGTGCAATTTTGTTTTGTGAATTCTTTCTAGCTTTTTGGTGATGATTAGTGGGGAGACAAAAAAAATAACGATGCATTCATCAAAAAAAGAAAGACGATTTGGGATGGGTCTTGGGTTTTGAAATACGAACACCCTAGGTATGTCATTTGGCCGTTCACATAAACTTTATTAAATGCTCGAACGATGATGAGATGAGGGTGAAAGTAATGGAACAGGGTTTTTATGATGCAGGAGGAAACGGGAGTACCCTGAGAAAACCTGCCCCTGCGTTGTCAGACCCCAAACAACTGTTGTGGCCCCCTTTAGCCCCCAGAGGGAATAGGGGATGGTTCAGTTCAAGGTGAGGTCCCAACAAAATCTTCCCT
>JAQIWH010000243.1:0-60515 GCA_034695005.1 Cryptops parisi
GGAGAGTCTCCAGCCGAGTTTGCACGCGCCACCTTTTGCACCAAAACCTTGGGAGATCCCTCAAACCTTTTTTTTTCATCCCCCTCCACCCCTTTGTATATAACCATCACCGCTATTACCCTCACCTTCACTCGACTCACAAAAACGTTCACCTCGAGGCTTCACGCTCGTCCAAAAAATAACATAGAAAACAAAATCCCATAGGCTACTCACTATCGACGACAATGCGTTTTCTCCGAAACCCGAGCAACTAACCACTTCTTTGTTAACGCATTCATCATCGCTACGTGCAAGCACCACGTGTTCTCATCGTTTTAAACAATGCTCATGTGCATCATATCGGGCTTATGTCTCATTACGCTTACTGCCTCGAGCGACGTGTTAAGTTACAACCAAACATGTTTTAAAGTTGTTGTTGCTACAAACAAATTAGCTATATTATCAACAATAACGGGCAACGTGCCCTTTTCTTTCGTTATGCAGTTCATTGTTTTAACTCATGTTGCCTGACAACATTTTTAAATTACCAGAAAACCATTCATAAAACGAATAAAACACAGAAAATTACATTTTCTTATTATATAGTTAGAGTTGGATGAGATAAGCAAAACTAAAAATCGAAGCATGCTATTTCATGAGAGCTTTGTTTGTGGCCATTTTAGTGAGATCGTTAACTATCAACAAAAATTTAACAATGACCATGATAAAACGAAACGAAATACTAAGGGTTTTACTATTTGATTTCAATCCAATAGGTTCTATCTAGTCAAAACACGAAATTCCTTCTTGTGACCATCAAAAATATAACAAGATAAAAAAGAATAACTCAGCCCACCCTTTAGGTTGTCTATTTTTTTGGTACATCCATTATAATGGTGGTGGGGGTCCAACCTCGCATCGGTTCCTATATCCGTTCCAGGTGGCGTTACCTATCCACCAATCTTGATTCCTATTTTATTTTTTATGGCTCAACAATTAAGTTATAGTCATAAAAGTTGGTAGGTCTGCGTCGCTTAATGATGATGAATGGAAACGAAAAATCGACACAAGAACCCTCCATGGCAAACAAAACAACTATCACCACCATTACTACCAACTTTACACTTCCTCTTACATATTATTAAAAAATCATTTTTTAATTTCTTTATTAGTTTTCTTTAAATAACATCTAAACACATTAAAATTTCATCTCCTATCACTAAATTGACAACGTATCAAATGGATATTCTATTTTAAATGTTCGTTGCTACGTGACTCAAGCTGCATTTTTATTATATCTCTTCACAAATAGGTTTATAATATATAATCAACATATTATTCTAGTCAAAGTAAACGGCTACAAAATGCGCTTTCATTGATAGTTGAATTATATCTTTTATTTAAATGTTTGGGACACATAAAATAAAGGTGGATATTTAACCTAAATAAGTTGAATTTCTATCTTTGCACAGTATACTTTATAAAGCTCATCCTTAGACATAAAAACGAGCCAAGGAACTTTGATAAAAATCACGATCACGTCATTGCCAATTTCTAATCTTTATTTTCAATGCGTCGAATTTCCTCAATTCATCCTCAAAAAATGGAAGATGAATAAATTGATGTAAGATATCTCGCAATAAGTTTAAAAATTAATATTTGAATTGTTAATTTTTGTAAACATGTCTAACCTAACGCAAGTTTGAATTTCAACCGGACTATTTATTAGCGCTTTTACGTCCATCAAACTCGAGTTCCAATTTCAACTTTCAAGTACAGTACTGGTGTATTATTTTTTGATAAACATTTCGTATTCAACAATAATGTCAATTTTTAAAATTAATAAACAATAAAACTGTCAAACTTTTGACGATTATTTAGTTTAGTTTCAAAAATCACTTAATCTTTAAAAAAAACAAAAAAAAACAACCTATAATCAATTGTTTTGGTAAAAATAAAAGAAAACACAAAGAAAAAACCGTTATAAAAAATTCTATTTGCTATCACTTCGTTTAAACAAAGTAAAAAATAAATTGACATTCAAGATATACTTTTTTTTTAGCGTCACGACTTCCGTCGTCATCATTACGAACTACTTCGAAAGAAAAAAAAATCACTACATCAACAAATATTATTCAATAATAAATGTCACCACTAACAATTTAAAGTCTCCTCGTTTCCCTTCCGATTAAATTGAAATCGGAAAAGCTACCCTTTCATTACAACAACTCTACCAATCTGTCGAAAAATAGCAAAAAAATTGATGACGCTTTTAATATTGATAACAATAAGAAAACTAAGATATTTAAACACACAGTAAACTTTACCAGCCTGTTTTAGCATTTTAGTAGCTAAAATAAGCCTAACTTGTATAAAGCATACCTACTATCCGAGACAAAGCGTACTCTTCAGCAATATTAAAACCGACTTTAACTAAACTTACCAGATTTAAAAAGATTTTTGTAGTATTTTCAATTCAATAACAATTAACACTAATTTGTCAGTCATCGTTTACAACGAGATTATCGTTAACATTTTAAACAATTCGGCACAGAAATTGTGTCATGAGCAGACCCTATTAACATCGTCAACATTTAATCAACATTTCGAGGTGATTGTATTCCATTCGAGTTACATCACAATGACATTGAATCGTTTTGAAAACAACAAACACTTTCTCTATTATTCAACTGTATAACCCGATGTATTAAATTATAAACCATTCTAGTCAAGCCATGGTTGATAATAGGTGCGTTATAGATAAGCTATGGTCTAACCAACCCTTTTTTTCGTAATAACTTAATATTACTTTAAGGTTACTTTAGTAAAAATATTAAACAGTCCACATCGTTCGTTCCCTTTCCTAACTCAAAATAACCTCTTATGAAATAATGTCACCGACCATCTTCTTAGAACATATATTCTAAGCAATACATAAAACAATGTAGACTATCATTGGTAAGTTAAATAGGAAGTTAACTTCAGTGATTATGTATACATCACATAGGGCCTAAAAATACACAAAGTATAGAAAAAATAACAGAATAAAGTACGGTACACGAGATCCTAAACACGACCAAATTAGAGCCTAACGTACACTATTAGAGTATAAAGTAAACTGATAGTCTGCTACATCGGTATAAAAAAAGGCCTATGTACAGCAGTGTTTTTTTATTAATTTCATTTGTTAGGGGTATAAAGTATAATAAACAGTTATTCGAATCTAACGTGTTAGCATACGATAATACAGCGTTATTTATTACATTGGATTTTTCTTTTTATTTATTTATTATTTAATGTGTGGCCAGGGTGAAATGAACTAGCCTACCTACTGATAGGATATAATTTAGAAAATATACACTGAAATACCTATAACATAAATACAAATTTTCGTTCGCCATAGTTTTTTTTTTAAAATTCCAACGTATAATATAATAATTGAACAATGTAACGATTTTTCTATATCTTTAGCTGTGATTTTCATAATTTATTTTCTGCATTTATACCTTCACACAAAATAAAAATCACTTATTTTAACTGCCTAGCAAGTAAGCTAAAGAATTATTAAACATTTTTTACATCATCCATAGGCTTACGTAGACCATATACGGCGTCTATCACCATCGATAACTACTTTCACAAAGTGTTCTGTATACGACTTTGGTAATATTTTGTTTTCACGAACGTGTCATCTTTTTATATTTTGTTACTTTCACTATTTTCGACTAACTACATAACATAGTTAAATCTAATATGTTATGTTTTTTTTTGTGTATATAATTAAATAAATTTCTGATTCTCCACTGATCGACTTCTAACATAATATAGACTGTGACATGCCATTTTTGATAAGCTTTAACATTATCAAAGTCTCTTAACTCACTGTCGTTGTCAATTTGTTTTTTATATTAACACTTTTCATGTACCGTTTATTATTTTTTTAGCATTAACATTTTGTGATGGCATGAAGGATTTTGTCATTTTAAATAGTTGAAGTCTTTCAACACGCAGGCCTCTAAAATTTTAATACCAACCAACGTGTCTCCCAAAAGGTCCACCACCGTGGACACCAACTTCGCCTCATATTGCATTTCACGTGGATACGGTGACATTTTTTTTTCACAACTTAATACACAACCTATTGCTTTTCATATGCAACATAAATCGAAAATTATTTTTACAATGTCCTTTCATGGACGACACTAAAATGGAACTGTGATTTATGTTTGATTAATCTTTAAACCAATTGGGTCGTTTCAGGTATAGAAAGTTTACGTAGAAAAGTACTGTACCTATTTAAACATACAACTGAGTATAGGACATTATTTAATGAAAAATAGGTCAACTGATAGATGGTAAGTGTATTGTTGTATTATTATAGCATTCAGACCTTGATTATTATAGGAAGTAGACCATTTGACCGCGAATCACGACAGCGCCTGTGATTTCAAACCACGCTGCAGCTCGACACCGTGTCTGTCGACACACAACATTAACACCAAGTTGCTTTCTGTTTTTTTTTAAACCCAATCCCATCTTTTCCCCACTTTCCTTTGGCTATACACACTGATTATACAAAAATAAAAAGCAAACTCACCATGAGTAGGTCCCCTGTAGGCGTTGTGCACGGCCTGGGCCACCGCTTGACTGGGATAGTAGCGCGCGGCCGGGTTGACTGGATTGCCGCTTCCGTCGAGCGAGTGGAAGAACACGTCCACTTCGTCGGGCGGCAGCAGCGGGTTGCTGGAGCCGTCCAACCCCGACCCGACCCGATTGTCGTACCACCGGGGCGGCGGCGGCGGCGGCGCGTGCGAGTGGCCGTGCGACGACACCGCCGAATTGTCTCCGCTCACGTCCATCGCTCCGCCGCGGCCGTCGGCCGAGTAAACTGCCGCGAACTCCGTGGCTGCGTCGCCGTGTGGCAGAAGAAAAACAACCCGACAACAAATCGGGTCACTTGACACACACCCGACCCTTTTGGGGGTTTCGATATTTCGATGATGTCCGATGACGTCAACACCTCTTCAATGTCACCTCTTTGACTATACGCTTTGTCCTCCTCCACTATGGGCTACGGCACTGATCAAATACGAGCTGGGATGAGGCCTAAACAAACACCACGTCGTTGCGAGACGATCAACAACGATGACAACACTACCACCCCCGCCTCCCCCGGCACGAGGGGGTTCTCCGTTCTCCACGACACTTTTGGGGTTTTTTGTTTTCGAACACCCACAAATGGGCTCAATCTCGGTTTCTGAGTCGCTTCTTATTTCTAAGTTTTTCGTCTTTGGATTCGAGCTGAAAAAGAAAAAAATACAGTCAAATATATGTCGTCCGAAAAAAAAAGCGTTCAATGACGGGTCCAACGATAGAAATTAAGGCATCACTCAGAAGAGGGAGACAGTTTAAAAAAACAAAATGTATCACAACAATGTCCACGAGGTTTACCTTTTAAAACTTTTCGTATACCCAAAACTACAATGGCATCGTGACACGTTGATGATGAAGATAATGATGACAACCGTCGCCGAGCCAATAATAATAATTAAAAATGAATAATAATACTTCACGACGTCAGCACGGGCGACGACGTCCATCCATTCACGAACCACATGACCCTCGTCACCGAACGTCCCACGAGGCTTAGTACGGCACTGTCATGTCGGAACAAAACCACAACAATACAGGACGACCACGAAAAATGACAACAGCTCGAGACCACACTCGTCGATAGGTAGGCACTTGCACGCGGAAGAGAGAGAGAGTGAGCGATAACACGAGCAATTCCTCCAAATTCAAAAACACGTTTCGATCACTCTTCAATTTTTTTTTCAGCACGCGACACCAACACGAACACGTTGCCGTCACACTCTTACTATTACTAGTGCTGCTTGTTCTCTACACGTTCTTCTCTCTCTCCCTTCTTCCTTGCCTTCTTGCTCGTCCGCTGTACGCTTCGCAACTGCCACGGCGATGGCGCGAGAGCCGAAACTGAACGCTCCACTGCGCGTGCGCGATGCCAACCAACGAGCAACGCCAAACGCCTCGGGCACGAGAAGAACGGAAGAGAGAGAGAAGAGAGAGATGGTCGGGAAGAAGAAAATGGCGCCAACGGGCAACACTTCCCTCCCCTAACCAAACGTTCGCGCCCACCCGTTCGGTGGATTAGGCCAATCGTCGAGCGCGTAGCCCAAAGCGTTCCAAGGAGCCGAATGAAACGAGGTCGCCAATTGGAGGCGCGGCGCCGACAGAACGAAACGACCAATGGTGGCTCGTTAAGCCGTTCGAACGGATCCGTCGACACGAACGCTTTACCAAAACAAAACAAAACAAACGCTCGAAAAAGAAGGGGGTGCTTTGTCAATGAGGTCTACGACGTTTATACTGTTTTAGTGCTACTTGCGTTATGCCTCCTTCACCGTCGGGTCGTAACTCATTTTTACGACGCGACCAGTACGTACCCAAAGCCTCGAAAATAGCAATTTCCAGATCGCTCGACAAACTTGCCAAAAGTATTTCTCTAAAAAAAACCCCATTAAGCTTATAATAAAAATAAACAAAGTATATAATAAAATAATCTATTCGTCAACCCTTTTAAATATATGCAAGCCCCTTTTAAAATATATAAACTACTTTTAAAGTTTGTAAGACTTTGGTTCCTTAAATTTATGTACCAGTAGCCTACCGTATTTATTATTGACTAGCATAACTTGCATTTTATTTATTTTTATTTTGCATGTTATAGTTATATGAAACTTTTGTTGTTTAGTCACAACATTTGTAACATTATGTCTGGCTTCTTGTTTTGGGCGAGAAAAAAAATTTCAAAAAAATAAATAAAAATAAATAAATAAATGGCGCGTGCTGTCGATTAAGATTTTATTTTTGAAACAAAAGTGAAAAATCGCTTCAAAAAAGCTTATCCTACATTCAGCCTAAAACTGATTGCACGTGCCTAAAACATAGGCTATCGCATTAGATCTGTTCAATCTCAACATAAATCTAGTCGTTGCAGTCCAGCCTCTACCAGGGTCTCACAGTTTCATTGTCTACCGAACAATTCTTAATTTCACTTCTATCATATCTACTATACTGTACTGTACATGAAAGTTATACGATAGAACAATCGATTTTGTTTAAAACATCAAATATGAGTACGGTAAGCTATCTATTTATTGAAACGAATTTTCTTAACTGTTTAATGATAACCACACGAGTGCCTTAATTGTTCAAGTTCACAAAACACCTAAAGTGCATACTAATTACACTTCTATCAACCAGGAGCGGAGCGCACCCTCTGACCAAGGGGGGGAGCATAATCCAGTTCCAAGGGAGAGGGGGAAAAATACTATTTGCTATTTAAAACACTATTTAACAAACAATTTACTACCTATCAGCACCGATCCATTCCCCCCCCCCCCCGGGCGCTCCGCCACTGCTTCTATCTACGGATATTCATAAACACTGTACCAAAGTAAAAGGCCAAATGTACAATGCACGACGTTATACGCGAATAATACACTTTAAAAGTAGAATAGGCTTATGTTCAAGCCTACTATTTTTACACAAAACTATCCCACCAATGGCCCTGTATAATAAAGTGAAAGCAAGCTAGCAACTGACATATAAAGTGAACGTGACTACCACTCAAAAAACCTTTATCGTTAATGTCACATCGACGACAATGCGACTCAAAAAACATTCTAACCAACTAATCCAACAACACGTCAAGTTGACCAACGTTGATTACATTAGGATTGTGACAATAAAATAAAATAAAATATCTCAATAAAAAATAAACATATTTCAAAATCTAACCAATTTTAAATTTTGTAAACAATAACATGTTATAAACAAATAATAAAAAAGTAATTTAATAAGAAACTTTCTCCCATCTTTAACATTTAAGTCTGTTCGAAACAAACAAATGAACTTTTTATAGATATTATTTCTATCCTAAGTCCTAACCATATAACCTAACCCAACTACTATTTCACTTTTCCACGATTTCTAAAACCACATGCAACCCTTTACATTGTCACCACGTCAAAACTTTAAGTCTTAATCCATCATCGGTCAACAAAAACACCCATCATGACAATAATAACAATAATCATAATCAAAACAACCCTCTAAAACTCTAGGGGAGGGGAGGGGAGGGTACACTCTTTCTGTGTCTATTCTACCGTAACCAACGGGTTCACCCTTGAAAAACCCCTTTCGTTACCCCCACCTCATCTATCAGTGAGGAAGACGACGACACACAAACAATCCCCCTCCTTTTCTCCTAAAAACCCCCTTATCGGAAAACCAGCATCTTTCCGAAGAGAGGAGTTGGACGTTTTGGCACAAGGTGTTTTCAACGACGGATTCTCTTGGCCTTTTCACCCATTGTGTTGAAACCGCCTTTTGCACACGCCCCGAAGCCACGGCGAAAATGGTCCTCTCGCTACTTCTCCTCCACTTCCACTACTACTATGTATGACTACCACTGCGCGTGCTCCCTTTTTCATTCAACCGTTGCCTATTATAGACCAACGGCTAAAAACGACGACCCCCCCTCTTATTATTTCATTTTGTGTCTTATGCAAATCAAGACGCCTATTTTTCAAAGAGCGAATCCATCAAACGCCATTAGCTCCGCCTATGGGAAACAACCGAGAACCCAAGATCCGCCCCTTTCTTTGACCACAATACGAATACGTGTTATTATTATTATATTTAACTAATAATAAGTACGTACATGGTATATACATACACTGTATGTTTGAATGAGTGAGAGGAACTCCCTACTGTATTTTATAAACGTACAAACTCCAAACAAGTTTACCAATCGCGTTTAAAAAGCCAACTAGCAACTCGATATAAAGGTGATTTCTTATGAACTACACACTAAATACAAAAAGGTGAAAAAATATAACATACGATAACACTAATCGCGTGAAATGTACTGTAACGGCATCTCAATTTTTCCAAATGAAAAACAAATACCGGTAATGATAGAGTTTATCAAGTATTATACAATTTCCCAATATACGTTAATTAAATAAAAACACACGACAAAATAATAATAATAATAATAAAGTAACACAAGATGTTTCATAAATCTCAACTTTCCTATACAAGAAAAAAATATCGAATGATATAAAGTATTGACAAGTGATTTTACACAAAAACATTGGAAATGCCAATTTAGGTTTTGTAAATGTCAATAAATTTTGTAGGTTTTGAAAACTTCAACATTATACAAGGTGATTGATACATTGATGATACATTATACAACATATCAAGGTGACTATAGGATTAGTCAATCTATGAAACCTATATCGCTGTATGGCAGCCAAGAGAACACAAAATACACGATTATTAAGGATAAAAGTAGACACCACAATAAGCAAACGTGTCCTTATACTAGGTCAATGTTAATTAAAGAATCTATATTAAAATATACTTGTATAAATTTCTGTCAACTCAAGCTCAATCTATTCAGTCTATTACCTATAAAAACAGTATTATCTATTAGTAGCCATGTGATGACAATTTTTAAACACACCCTTGATATAAAGAACAATTTTACAAAATAATGTTAAGTCGTGTTTTAAAAAAAAAAATGACTATAATTACCGGTATATTATTATTCTTTGAATTGAGGACAACCAACAGAGATGGAACGAAGGATAAAATTTATCCAACTTTCGTCGGTGACATTCCAAAATGAAATGTGGGAATTGAACGGTGTTAATAAAATTCCCATTGTCAAAAACAAAAATTCACATTTAATAACAAAGAAAATATTATAAACCCCTACTGTCATAAAAATTTATATCTCATTTTTACGTCCAATTTGTAAACCAAGAAAGTCACCCACAATGAGCACTTTCTTCCTTAAAAAAAATACAAAATAAATTTTGCAAAAAAAAAATAACAAGACCCTTCTGTTTCAACCCATAACTTTTTTTGAACACGTTTCATACTTTACTGCCATTCAACTCGAGTTCCCACACTATCACCAGTTTTATTTCCATCAACAACAAAAATTACAAAAAACTCATTCTCACAACAACCCTTTAGCAATAGAGTACTACTGTATACCCTCCCTTATCAAAAATCCCTTATCGGAAATTTGACGAAACTGGGGGTAATTTAATTAACGTTGATAACTAGCCCGGGGGTTTCGATGGTTAGAACTCCTTTCAAGGAGTGGTCGATGGAGGAGCAAGGGGACTTTCTAAACAACAACACGACCTAGTGGAACGTCGTATATAACCGACCTAGGAGTAGTTAGTTCAAAGTGGACTTAAGACAACATGTTGTCCGTTGGTCGTCGTCGTCGTCGTGGTGTCTCGAGTGCTCCATCATCCGAGGGACAAGATGTCACTCGTGACCCGATCTCTCTTTCGTCACTGTCATCGCAATCAGCCCTCTTTTTGGAACCCTCCCCCCTAACTATACCTCAGCTTCCTTTTTTTTTCAAATCTTCTCCCAAAATTCTTTTTTTAACCCCTTGGTGATGACCACCCAAAGGGTCCATAAAAAATACAGGAACATACAAACATGACTTAAAATAAAGGTTTTTGTTATTTCTAGAAATAGTGATTTTAAAATGGGAAATTTTCACATCAGTAGCCTATACTTGTATTATTTACTGGCACAGTATATACTGTGTACTGATTCCAAACTATCACCACGATAACCTACACTGTATATTTCTAAAATTAAAAAAATCTCCCCTCTAATTTTAGGATGACCACTAGAAATGGTGCACACAAAAATATCAACAACCATAAAAACCGCTTAAAATGACAATTTTTGGCTTTCAAGAAATTCTTAGTTAAAGTACAAAATCTTCATAAACCAATGCAAATAAACAATAAATAAACGAAATGAACAAATCTTAAATCAAATGCTTCGAAATAAACAAATTTCGAAGTATTACCGTGGTCGATAATACACCTTTAATGTCATTTATAATTCCACGTTCATCAATCGGAGCAGTTTTTAAAGTGAGCCTATACTGTAAAAATAAAAACCTTTTCTATAAAATTCCGTTTTCTCAGCGTGACGTCATCGTCCATGAGAAAAAACACGAACAATAACAACCACACGCACAAAAAAAGAAAGAGCGAGTAAAAGCCGGAGGAAACGGTGGCGAAAATTGGCGAATGATTTATACGGCGCAAATAAATTTCTTGATTTATGATGATGAATTTGGCCACGGTGAAGGCCTATCATTAAGAGAAGCGCAACGTCGTGGCCACCACCAATCAACAACCACCATCAACTCAAAGACGACACGTACATAAACACACATACACGTACATCCTTTTGTTTTTATAGATCCACTTTCTTTTTCTTCTTCTTCTATCATTCGTCTCCGATAACGAGGAACCAAATTAAATGGACACAATGCCTTATTCCATGACTCATCGTTCTATACCCAACTTTCTCCCCTTTAATCGACAAAACAATAGTTATAGTTTTCTCCGATCACGATAGTTTCCACTTTTCCTCGTTGCTATTTATTGAACGTTTGTTTTCAAAATGAGAGTTTCTACTGCAAACAACACTTTTATTTACAATGTCCGAAAAATATTTTTACAACTACATTTCGTATTTAAGTTGTAAAACTATTTTTCTTTTCGGAGACCCTATAGGCATACCGGTATTTAAAATAACTATTCTGTATTCGTTATACAGTATTTAAATTTTGCATCGGTTTTAAACCAATAACCTCGTTTCGGAATACATCTCATCCATAAGGTTGGCCTGTAAAGCACGTTTTTGTAACAATGCTGGCCCTAAACCATTGTTTCCATTGTTTAAGCCACGTGACTTTACTTATTGTTGATCAGCACGTGAGCTTTAAATCGCGTGACAAACAATGACGGAATAAGCGTTTTTAATGAGTTAGGAAAGAACAAATTCGTAACGCGTTACAACGGACAGAAACGGAAATGCAAATTCCATTTTTCTTTGTCATACAGTACTTGCAACCAAAAAAAAAAGGGAATAAAAAATTCGACTTAACGGAATTTCCAATTCTCTGGCGTAAAATAAAAATGTACCAGTAACGGAAAGAAACAACCAGCACCAACTTAATAAACTTCCCCTTTTAGCCCAAAGCTAAAAAACCATCACAAGGGTCAAACGCATTGATGATGGGTCTCTAATAGACCCTGGTTATAAAGTCATTAGCATCTATTTAAAACATCATCCATCGCCTCTAGAGATTAAAATAAATTCCACGAATTTCTTTATGGTGAACATGATGAATGAAAAGTATGACAGAATAACGAAAATGACAGTCATGAGAATCGAAACAAAAAACAAAATCTTATTTAACGTGGGAAACTCAAAGAATTTCATATTACCCTCGATGTCAGGACAAAAACATGAAAAAAAAAAGTCTATTCGCACATCATTTTTTTTTCTATCATTCGCTATTATCAACATTGACACACGTCTGTCATGCGAAGTGAGAGATAAGACGACCTAAAACATAACTCTCAAATGATAACAAAAAAATGTATAAATACAAAAAAAATTGGAAGGTAACACTCTTTTATAGAATGAAGTGTCCAATCTTCCCTTTCAATCTAATGTTTACACGTGGCATTTTATTACGAGATGCAAAAGATCAATGCTTCACAAAATTTATTGGACAACTTTTTGAGCCATACGTTTTCGCAACAACAACTCGTCATTCTCTACCTACCCCCATTAAGCTGTTTTTCCTAACCACCAATCGATCCTATCGAACCCAACTAAAAATGTACATTTTTTGTTAAAAAAAAAATATCCATAACTATTATTTAAGTTGTTTATGATAAAACCTGACTCAATAGTGTTTATTAAGCTAACTAATCTCTACCAACCAACTTCGCCTCGAGTGTTAACTTTACAACACGTCATTAGATGTTGTAAAAAACACACCTCTGAAATTTGTGTACCAATTATATTTTTATAACTTCCAACAAAATGATATTTGGATAAAAAAAAAAATTACAGCGAAAAACTAACAACATTTTTATAGACACGAAAATGCTGGGTATTTTTTTTTTATGCGACACGGAAAACTAGGATTTGCAATGACAGTGTGAAAAATGAACGGAAGTGAAGAGAAGAAAAATCAATATGGCTGACGGATGAAATAGGTTGACATTTTTGATACCCATAAATGATAAGCCTAAAATGAAGCACCAAATTTTATTTTATTTTTGTGTCGTAGATGTCACCCAATAATGTCGCTTTAACTTTTCGTGCCATGAAAACAGTGTCGCCAATTTTTGTTTTAAGTTAGCCATTTGATATGGTCGATGGGTATCTCGTAGGTGAATCTCGATTGGTCGTTGTCAACAATTGTTTCGTCGCACTTGGGAACACTTTGCACCAATCCCACGCCAGCTTCTTCCCTTTTTTTTATCCTGTCCATTTTAAGCCCCCCTCGCCATCTGTCACCCTATTCGCACTTCCTTTCCCATCATCGCACCTTTTCTCTATCCGCACAACAAAGTGAACCCATGAAACTTACTCAACAAAACATTGTGAAACCATTCCAAAATAGTAACTCCAATGAATTAAACTTCTTACTCAAAATATTTAAAAATATAGTGCGAGTTATTTTTGACAACAAAGACGATAAGAACAGAAGTTTTAGTTTGTATATTATGAAACAAATACTGTACTCAAACGTATTTTTTCGGAATCAAATTAATAAAAATTCGATTAATAAAATCTACCATTTTGTGTCGAAATTTGTGTTCCGTACAACGCTATTGTTGTCTGCAACGCAGATTACCAATTAAAACAATGGTTACGTGCAAAGTGAAATTTGGCTCAATGCTAAATACATTACTCGATGCTAAATCACACTATTCTTGATTAAACAATGCAAAACACCTATAAAGTTTTCCAGATTTGCTTGTGTACAACGCTGCTAGGCAACATGAGTTAAAACAATTGCCCCTCATTGTTGATGGGCAACAATGCTAATTACTAATGAATTTCCAGCACGTAATCTTGCACAACACGAGATTTCGGTAATATGAAACAATTCGCACGAGCTTCTTCTATGGTAGGTTACGTGATCATAGATTGTAAGGTTCACGGATCATCGATCGCCATCTATTGACGAAACCAGATATCTGTCTATCGCACACTGGTTTTCAACACCTCGTTCCAGGTTTAATAAGAAAGGAAAAATAGGTGTCAATAAAAACTCTACGAGTGCCAAAAAAAATGGGTCTCGAAACGATGACGATTGAAAGCCAAACGATTAAAGCGTCACAAAAGCGCAGCATTATCGACCTTATCCTTCGTATAAGAAATGCCTATGGAAAAAAAGTTATTATCGTTTTTCGACATCTTATCTTCCGAGTCTGCGTCGCTGCTGGATAGCCTTATCTTACTACTGGGTCTACTTAGTCAGGTGGATAAAGAAGTGGCAAAAGAAAGGAGGAGAAAGAGGATGGAGTTACACCTTCGGGCGCTCAATGGCGCCGGACGACTGTCTCCAAAAAAGCACATGACTTTTTTTTCGAGGGACGACGACAGTCCAGTCTACAACACACATAAAGGGTGAGCCAACGATTCGTTAACTATCCAGTTGAGCAGTGAGGAATACATGAATGCAATTCCCATAATAGATATTTTCCGTATTAATGTTTAGATCACCCTGTACAAAAAAACCGTTACCAGTACCAAGGTTACGTAAGCCTACGGTATAAAAGTAACCTTGCCAGTACTCAGAATAAAATCGTTTTCGGTTGAATTTTCTATTACATGCCCCATATTTATACGTTAGTCTTGCGACACCTATGGAATTGAATTTCGGTCACAAACTACAAGGTGAGTCAATAACCACAGATTCGGAAATCTATCTCGTGCTGTTTCAATATTTCTAACCTTTAATCGTTAAACCTAGCGTCGTAGTGAACGATTTCAACAAGATGAGTTCCTCCGACAGAAGGTCGACGAAATCTAGAGCTACTTACTACAGACAACGTGGGAACACTCAAAGGGAGCACTAGGGGTAAAAGAGGAGGGGGGATAAAATGTTGTGGCTGTTAAGAAGGTTTTAAAAGTGGGAGTTGAACCTCTTCCTTCTTCATTCACTCGATTGGCACCTACCCCTAGCCAGCCCAGTGGGTTCGGTGTAGCGTTTCGCGCAAGCGTACATTGTCCTCCTCGAACGAGACGACAGCGACGCCTAGTGGGCGAGCGAATCAACGCATTTGCCCCCCAAAAATCCTCCTACCTCACCACCACTACCCCCTCGTTATTATCCCCCTCTTCGCTGCTGTTGCTTTTGTTCCGACCCCCCAACGTTCCCTCCACGTGCCCGTTCTCATCCGGCCAATCACGACTCGCCACAATTTTCAGCCTCTTTTTTATTTACCTCTCCCCCCTTCTCGTTACTCCCGGATGGCGCCACGTTCAACCCCCTCTCCCTTGTCGTCGTCGTCGTCTCCTTAAAAACCGTTGCTTTTCACTACTATGCAGGCAGTAGTAGTAGTAGTACTACTACTACCTCTGTGTGAAGTGAAGACTACCCCTCACTCCTGTATGTAGCCTATTTTCCCTCTTTTTCATTCTCTGCAAAATCTCTTATCTCTTCTCCCAACCTCCTCCTTCAACTCGACTCTCTCTCTCTCTCACTACACGCAGGAATATATCGCACTATCTCGTTCTCCCGTCAGCACTTTCGACCAAGCTCCCGTTTCTTTTTATGGATATATCTCTCCCCCCTACTTCTACTACTGTACGACAGGCGCCCCTCTTTTCTGATCCAGACTATCCCTGTCCTAGCCCTCAATATTCGAACATCCTGTAGATTTATATTTATGAACAGACTTTATACATCTATCGTACAGTATGTGTAGCTATAAATATGTATCTATGCTATGTAAAGCCTATTTTATAAGTCAAACTTTTTCATTCCAAATTCCATCGTTTTCTGACGTCATACAAACGTTCAGATGCGTTTTCGTGCTTTAGGTTAAACAACAAAAGCACTGAAACGCACTCGGGTGTGTGTGTACGACGTCAGACAAAGTTAGAAACGATGGAATTTGATTGAAAAAGCTTGTGAAATGGGCTTAAGATATGCAGTAGCCAGTCTACTTCTAATCTACGTCTCACGTCACGTTATATGTAATTATGTACATGATACGTACTTTCTACTTTTTCACATTATTTTTGAAGAATTGCACATTGGCCTAACAGACGCCATCAAATTAATCAACAAACTATATCTACCAAAAATAACAAACAAACAATTATGGTACGGGACCGGTACTGTACGTATCGAAGTTAAAAATATCAATGCAATCATCAAGCAATCCATCTTTTTTTGGCAAATCATTTCGCCTGAAACACATTAAATCGTTAAATTGTTACGAAAAACCAGTCTCATAAACTAATCATTAATTTCAGTTTTGCAACGTTGACTCAAATAGGCGTTTCATAAATTAAAACAAAATTTCTACATTTGAAACGAAAGTTGATACTAACTTTCTGCGTGTCTTTATACGAATGTTGGATACTCTTTTTTCTTTAATTTTTTTTTCCGAGGGCCCAAGGCCAAGGGGTTACGACGAGGGTGGTCAGAGGCATTGGGCCCAAACGACCAATCAAGTGGCATCCCGTGGTGACCATTGTAATGTCACGAAAACGCCACCTACGTGGTCACACAAACACACGCGTCTAAAAAGAAAATTAATTCATCTCAATCGTTGTTGTTGTTGATTCCATTTGCAAATAGAAAAACTTGAATTGAAAGAGGGGGTGGGGGATTTAAAAAAAATACGACAACATACAAAGGTGACTCGAAAGAATGACCCCCTAGAATCCAACTCACGAATAAGACGATTAATTTTCTTTTATGTGATACTTCAATTGCATCGTCATCATCACCCGCTGCGTCAAAGTTATATACCCAAAGAAAAAAGGTACATACGTACTACAATTCATTCGAAAAGTGTCTAATCCTATAAAAGGTTCCTATGAAAACCTATAAAAACGCAGTATCACAACTATATGCTGTAAAAAATTAATATAATTTTGTAACATCGATTTGAATTAAATATAAAAACCATTAAATATAAAAACGGCATTCCTCAACGACAATGAACGTTAAAAAAATATGGATCTTTCTAAAAAGACAAAACCAAGAACTTCGATAAAAAGTACGGAACTTCCAAAGACTAGTCATTTTCAAAAACTAGATAGACCAAACGAAAATAGACATTTCTGAAAGACAAAAACCAAGAATTTCGATAAGATTAAGAAACTTTCACCTTTAATTGACGTCATCGGTCGACATCAACCTTGTCGACGAAGTTAGGAAACCAGAAAAAAAAATCGTCAAAGAATCGACAAGTTACCAAACCAGAAATAAATTTAAGAAAAATCTAGGGTGGGGATAAATTCTTAAAAACCAGCAACCATTGAATCGAGACATTTCCCCCACCGATAGTAGGGCCTATCTCTTAGCATCTGGTCATTCGAACCAACAAAATGGCGTAACGGGGCCAAAATTACCACCTTTTGGAAGAACGAGCCAAAGTCTTTCCATCCGGTCGAGTGACCCAAACAGCGCCACCATGACGCTGCAACTACCACTACTACAACAGTGCTACTATTACACTACAACAACAACGCCTCACTAACAGTACAGCACTAACAATAACGGTAGTAGTAGCAATGGTAATGGTGGTGGTGGTGGTTTAGTGGCGACGTCTGGGAGCGCATTCGAGCACCCAATGGCGCCACCTAGGTGCAACTTTCGCTCAAAGAAACCACTGTGAAACTAAAAACCCTTTCAGTGGAATGTACACTCTATCCGGGATATTCATTTTTCTCAAACTTTTACGACCCTCCCCCACTCTATTTTTTAACACTCGTTTATTGTTAACATGTTTGTTTTAGCTATGACGTCGCTAAGTAAGTTTATCATTCCTGAGATGCTGAGAAGAACAAACACAGATGAACACTATAGCTACTGTTTAGCGCCACTAACAAACGTTGGTTTGAGATAGCATACTTTCTCACGTTCATTATACGATTTAAATTTCTAAAAACACACAACACATCTTACACGTGACCATTGTTCAGCACGACTCAACTAGCACTACTTACATTGTCTATTTTCTAGTTTCTATTCTATATTATACTTTAAAAAAATCCATCATGACACGAGACTCCCGACTTGTCGGTATCCAAAGTGACGCAATAGACATTAAAAACGAGGAATAAATATAAAGTAGACTTTAAAACTTATTCTTTTGATGTCGGAAAAATAAGCAACAGAGATGAATGGTCGGTCAGAGACACAGCAAATCAACATGACATGCCACTTCATTTTAAACTCTTATTTTTTAAACATTCTTCTTCTTAAACATACTATCTTTTTTTCTGTTATTATATAACTCCACTCTTGAGTATACGTGTTTCGTACGCACAAAGGCAATTGGCGGACACCGACGACATTACATACTGTACATGTCGTCGCAAGAAATTGGTGTTGTTACTTTTACTAATGTCGTTGGCTATTCCAACTCTTGTTGTCGTTTTTTAGGCATATTATTTATTCATTTATTTATTCGCATGACAAAAGAGGACATGCATTCAGTCAACAAACATGCATTATGGAAACTCACTTACGTAAGAATAACAACTCTCATCTATCATATGACGTAACCTTAGGCAGAGCCTCTATACGCCTGATGTTTTGTATTGTCTTTCCAATAACTATGTTTAAAATACTTTGATTTTAACTATGCCCCAACTTGCTCTACTTTATGCACTAATGGCTAAAAAAGTGGACCAATGAATTTTAGTTAAAAAATAAACCGGTACTGCAAGTTGAACAAAGCATACTGTCAGTTGGAGTAATTGTTTCGTAGTGGTGTACCTTATTAATGTGATATATAACCAACAGTGTTAGTTGGCATTAGTTTATTATACTCTTTATGTGAGCGAGTAAATTTTGAGTTTATGAGCGAGCTGGGAATTGAACGTATCTTGGCTGCCATTTACAGTCGTTCATATATTGAATAATCCAATCGTACCAAAAAAGCATAAAATAAACCCATGGGAAACTCGCATAATTCAACTATCGGTATCGAATTACTTAACGATCGCGTAAATTTAAATTTAAATTCGCATTAATCAAAATACGAGAATTACCTTAAGTGCACTAGTTAACAGCATTAAAATCCGAGCCTTGAGCAGTGCTATGATCATCCTAATCATTTCATCACGAAACACTTACTTGATGATACTAACTCACGTGCTCCTAGACGATTTTAATTTTGAAATTACTGTCATACTGTCGACCCTTCAAAAAAGAAGGTTTCCGTACTACGACAGTATTGAACGGTGGAACGAGCTACCTTATGAACTAAGATCATCAGTGCTCAAGGTTTATTTAAATGCATCAGCAACTGCAGTCATTTTAATGATAGCATTACTCAATATTATTTGGACCATCAGTGAATTAATGACTGGTCAATGTGTGATTTATCAAGTGTTTTTATCAAGGCTACTGTTATTTCCTTTAAGTGTTAATCTAATCTTACCTTTTGCAGATGATCTGGAGAAAAGCATTTTTATAATCTTGGAGTCGCGAATACATTTTGGACTGTATAGGCTATAAGTTTCCTCGTTTCAATATTTGCGGATTTTAGATACTATTAACTTTTTTTTTTTTGAACGTTTTAGTCAAACCGATCTGTTTTTATTGTGGTCATTGTAAACTTGATCTTACTTTTGGTGATGTTTTGGAAAGATTCACTTGTATAATCTTGCGGTCACTTAAACTGCCATCTTATTATCGTTGAGTCACGAACACATATCGGACTGTCTATAACTCGAATTTTGTCGGGTTTTTAAATTCCAATTATATGGTTCTAAGATTTTTTAACCCCATGTTAAGACTTCATTTGTTTCACTTAAATTTATTATGTTCTTACCCCATGTTGGGTGCATCTTAATAAATAATAATAAATAATACGCATGAATCAAAATTCGCATAAAATAAAAACGTCCAGAAATCAAAAATGGAATTACTCAAAAAACACGCATAAATTAAATACCGAATTACTCAAAGACTGCATAAATGTTAATTCACACAAATCTTGCATAAAGGCATAAAGTTGCCTTTGTTCTGTTGTTTTTCTTATTTTCGTTCTCTTTATTTGTGACCATTTCTCGAGTCAATGTGTTGAGTACTTTATCATTGTGTAGTGTATAGTGTTAGCCAAATTAAGTGGCTAGATTATAATCACGTTGCTCTTATGTTTTATGTAGTCTATTTTTTGTATACGCATTTTGTTTTATGAAGGTTTTGTCAAATTTCGTTCCCAGGGTACGTTTACTAAAAAAATAAAATAAATAAATCAAAATCGAAATTCGAAAAAAAACCCAAAACGTACAGAAATAAAAAAAAAATTTCTTTTTTGCAAAAAAGTTTTTTTTTTTGCATTATGTACCGTATATAGTTACATACCTACAGTATATCCGTATGTGACAGTGTAGTCAGTGTATGAAAAGTACAGTATGCTTGAACAGCATTTTCATTGTACCGTAGGCCTACTTGTTTTAAAGTGATTTCAACTTTTAAGTTACACCACCACTCTGTGCTAGAGTGGAACAGTAGTGAATCTGAGTGGGGTAGTGGACATTATTAATGTGATTAACCAACAGTAGTAGTACAGTAGTGTATGTCGTGATTAGTTAACTTTCAACAACTCCAATGTCGACAGCACTCACTCTATACTATACTATACTATACTATACTATACTAGTGGTGTACAGTAGTTGTATAAAAGTCGGAAATCTAGGGACTGGTTCTTCGTTTGCCTCGCCACATCTCCATCCCTTTTTCCCCCTTCAAACTCGCTGTCGTTCCTTATCTCCAGTTGTCACAGGCTCGAATCCCAGCCATTAGAGAAAAACGAATAGAAGAGGGATGGAGGAACAGAAAGAAAAAGAAAGAATGAAAGAAGAAAAAAACACCAAGAGGGGAGGGGGGGGTTACCGAAAAAACTGCGTCGTTGTTGCTACGGTAGCAGTGCGTGACAGATGCTCGCCGTTAAATGGCTAATAGAGGGCGGTGGAAACCGTTTTATTTGTCGACTTTATAGGCGTTTTACTCGCACCCCTCTTTTAACACACACATATATACATACACACACTCACACACACACACACAACGACAAGAGAAGAAAAAAAAAATCACACCGTACTACTAGTAGAAAAATCCTGAAAAATTTCCTCGAAAATTACCAACAAATCGAATGCGCAAATGCGCCAAGTTGAAAACTCCGCCGGATTGTGAAACCCGGATAAAAGAAACGAGCCATTTCGGAAACGCAACATTTCCTCTTTCACACTTTTTTTCTTTATTTTTTTTACCCCCGTTTTCTTAAACCCCCATCCTATCTGAAATCGATTCTTTTTCTCCTCCTTTTTGGGTACCAATAAAAACATTCATTTTTTTGTCAGTCAAGTTATCGAAATCGTGTTTATCGTCATTTTTAAATCAATTTTTTTTTATAAATACCAAAACATTGTATATTTATAAATTTAAAATATAAAACGTACACGTATTTCTACCGAAAATATCCCATTGCTTATTTACTTTACGTGTCAAACGTTTCCAGTTTTCTATTTTTTAAAATCCTACAAAAGTTAATATCTAGAAATTAGCATGATTTATTGTCATAATATACGCGTAATTTAAAAATAATTGTATTTTATGTAGTTCATTATAAAATGAACTACATTAAATTGAATAAATAAACCATAGATTACTTTCAATTGCAAACGCCATGCGTACTCCTACCAATCCTCTTAATTATCCTCTAAACCAGTATCTTACCGGCTCTCCTTATACCAGAAATTAATATATGTATGTCTACTCTACAATTACCCACAAACATTACCACCTTTGTATCAACTCGATTTCATGTTTGCAAATTGGAATTTCTTACCAACCAAAATTCGAAAAATGCCTATTATTTGTGTAAATCACTCGTGTCAAACTAATTGTGTTCATTATTTCAACACTTGTTAAATGTTTGAATATTTGTACTTTGTCTCCTGAGACGTGCCATTTACAATAAAATTAAAAATAATAATAATAATAATAATAATAATAAGTATTTATATGAAATAATTATAAATAAAATAATTAACCAACAAAAAAGTAATTCAATTTTTAAAGGATAGCGCGGCTTATGCACCACCCTGTAAAAATACTAAAAAATATGAAATTATTCATGAAACAATATAAATAGTTTTAAACCCATTCTTCTTATTTATAAATGACGTCACTACAATTTCAAACAAAAATATGAAACACGACTCTTTTGTACAGGGTGTTTCTCAACATGAGATATTATTCTTAACACCTGATTTTAAATTTTATAACTTTACCTAATTTTAAAGACCATGTTATTAAAATATTTTATCGTTAACAAGCAAGATAGCTCTTCTTATCGTCACCATTTTCCTATTTCCTACATGAAAAAAGTTAAACCCATCAACATCGCGTTGTGTGTCATCTACAAAGCGTCATTCCAATTCAAAATGGTATTAATACAAACATTAATCCAAAGAAAAATTTAAACTATATATATATATATAATATGAAACTTCTTAACCCTTCAGTCACTCGACGCGACAGAATAGGAAAAGAACGAGGCTACTGTTTTCCATTCCCCGTTTCTAATCCCTTTTTTTTTTCCTGTCTATCTCGTCTCCCGATTTTTTTCCCTCCTCTCCTCGTGCTTCTAGTTTTCCCTATTTTTTCCCAGTTCTCGAGCATCACGGGAAGGGCTACCGTAGATGGCGGTTCGAGATTAGAACGCGAGAGAAGAAACGACAGAAAAATAAAAAATAAAAAACATACAAAAGAAAAACTCCCGTTGACGGATGGAACGAAAGAAAACACGAATGATACCAAATACACTTCTTTATATATATATATAAAATATATTTTTTTTAAAAATTTAATATTTTTCTTTTTTTTTTTTTAAATTTGAAAACCCAAATTTCCCAAATCGCTATAAACTACAGTATTACATACCGATTTCAAATAGGAACCGGATTTGTTTAACATCATTACGTAAGAAAAGATTCAGTTTAAATCAGAACACACTTCTCGGTGAAAGCTCCACACGATATTGTACCGTGTTTATAATGGATGACTTCGATAACAAAACCCCTTTTGCGCCACCCTACAATACAACTTTTTAAGTCGTGGAAAAAAGTTTCACACGCTACCCCATAGCCACTTTTTAGTCCTCCACTCTGTTCTCACATTCGAAAAACAAACCAAAAAACCAATTCGTGACGCTCAAACAATGACGTCATCATGGCGTATGGTTCACTTTCAACTTAGAATTTAGTGTACTTTCAACCCCTCACAGAAAAACGCATTTATCAACGACACACGAATGTTTGAATTAAAACAATAAAAATATAAAAAATAAAAACTGAATTGTTCCAAACGATTCACTCCGATTTAAGCCTAACGTCATTTAAGCCCAATGGAAACCGTTTTTAATAGGAAAACAAAAGTAGAACGAAACAAAACGTCCTATGGGAATTTTGATAAAAACTCATCACGTGTCAAAAACACAACCAAAGTCTATTAACAAAAATGTCCATAAAGAAAACAACCACTAACACATACAGAGTGCAAAAAAATACAAAAAACTAAGGGTCTTTTTATCGAGTTGAAAAATCTAAATGTGTCTTGTGTCGACAATACCCCCCTCGAAAAAAAACCATCGAAATGGGTGTTAAAAGAGTTAATAGGTTCTTTTGTTACTACTTTTTTAGACAACTCATACACCCAAAAAATTAAATTAAAAAAAAACAAACAAATTGAGAAAACTTTTTTTTTTCGAGAGTGCAGAAAAACTGGTTAAAACTTAAAACGAGATAAAAATCGCCACTTTTAAAAAAAATAAATAGGAAGTTGTCATCATCAGTTGCAAATTGAATATAGCGACATTGCAAAGTTAAGAAAATGCCATTCTGTGTTCCTTAATGACAAAACTACAAGCGACTAAAGAACCCATCGGAAATAAGATAAAAAAAAAAACGAGATGGAAGTTGATTATCGAAAATGCTGTCATGTCTCCATCATCATCATCAGTGATGCCAAAGATTCTAATCAAAGGACAATGAAAAAGAGGAATAAAAGAGCAATTCTTACCTTAAAAGTCGTTTTCGTCAACAAATCGAGGGAAGGCTTTCTCAAAACAACCTACGAATAAAATGAAGACAACATTAACAAAATTAAAGACTCACAAAAAACATAATAAAATTTAGAAAACGTATAAATTATGAAATTTTAATTCAAATTACAACAAAAATTATGAAATTAAACGAAATAACAAAAAAAATTTCTGAACTTTATGAAATAAACAAACTCGTTAGCTAGTTTTGAAAGAGATTTATCGAAAACGTGCTGAACTCAGCGCGAGAAGTACGTTTTCAAGCGATTCAGTTTGATTAGTTTGTTTTGGATTGGAAACGTTCATTGTGAACGTGCTGACTACCAAGCGATTTTCAGTAGTTATTAACTTTTCATTTTTCAACTAAATGCCCGTCAACAATGACGGAAAGCTTTTGATGGTTTAAACTTATTGCTTGATTCTATACGCACGTACACAGAGCTATAAAACTATATAGACGATTTAAAAGGAGACTCCCGTAACGTTATGTTAAAATCGAACTAATAAAATCGTTTAGGCCTATTGGACCCCCATCACGTGATGTTGTCACCGTTAGGACTGGTCGCTTAATTCAGCAGAAAAGATGTACTTTATGAAAATGAAAAATGAAACTCAAATAAATTGTGAAAATATTTTGTATTTATTCTACGACCGTGGTCGTTATCTCGATTTTTGTTAATGTCAACAGAAAAAAAAAGACGACATTCTCGATTTTTCTCGAAAATTGAAAAAGTCCGATTAAATAAACGAGATAACAGCCAAAAAAATATAATACGAAAAAAAAATTGAGTACTTTGTTAAAAAAAAATGTACAAGTCGAAAAAATACAAATAAAACCACTTTCATTAGTCAAATGGACCAGATGATGACAATGGATAATAATGATGACGATGGAAAAAAAATTGATGATATCGATTTTTTTTTTTTTAACAAAAGAAACTTTTTATATGAAATTAACCTGATAAGAAAAAACAAGAAAAAATATTTTCTCGAATACAATGTCACCTAGTGGTCGTTTTCGACTCTTAGACCAATTGCGTCATTTACTAGGTGAAAGAAAGACAAGTTAGTGTCAAAGTTCAAAACCGAGTTTATAAAAGTCACGCTTAAAGGTCAATTAGAGGTAAACAAGTGCTTTTTAGAGGACAATTAGTGTCGCCAAAAGAGGCGGAGTTGTCAAAGAAAAGACAACTTCTTGAAAAAACACGTTTTTGTTGTCGGGGTAATAGAGACGTGGGAGGACAACCAAAATTGAATTTTTCGAAAAAAAAAACACAACCAACCCTAGGAGTTAAAAACAAGAAGCTGCTAGGAATCGATAGGTGGTCTTGGGGGCCCCCGTCAAAGGGCCCCTGTCGCCCATGGGGGGTCCCGGGCTCAGAAGCGACCTTCGACGCTTTTACCGGTGACGTTTACGAACCGACACAAATCAACAACAATATCAACGGTAAGAATAACAATAAACAACGACAATAGCAGCCCGCGCTTTGTGTCACCAAAACAAGACTCGAGTCGATACAACTTATGACGACGGTCCTACATAAACGCAACCTGCACCCATTCAAATGATCATAGCAGCCTTTTATTCAGTTTGCTCTGTCTGTTAAAACATTTGAATCTTGCGATCGGTTTTTAACCACTTTCCTAGTGACTTGAAATTTGGTACACGGTAACAATTTAATCCGTCAAATTTTTAGGCATTATGTCGTGCCAATACTGCATATACACACACTAGCTTAAACCAGTTGAAAAATCAACGATTGTTAACTTGCAAAACAGCATTGATTGTTTGTGGTAAATGTGGTGAAAAGTATACTACTTGAATAGCATTGAATCTTTTAATAGCGTGGGATTGTTCTTGCATTTTAAATTCAAAATCACCATGTGCTGTTTGAAAATTTAATGTACACCACCCGACATAACAATTGCAACACGAATTTCATGTCAAAAATTCATTCATTAATTCGTCGTTCATTTGTTAAATTACTCACTGAGATAGAAACAGCGCGGTTTTCGTTCGACTTTCTTGTCACGTATACTAAAGTACTACACTATAAAGTTACATACAAAACAATACTATGGACATAAAATAGACGAGTATAGATTTAGGACAAAGTGAACTTGTCACTTAATTATAGTTTTACGTAATACTTGTACATCATACTCCATCAACTACCGTTTTGCAAAGTCTTTATATTCCTCACGTGATCGACACGCGGCCTTCGCTGTCTCCCTATCTTATCGTAGAACGGCGAGATAATCACGGGTTGTCGGCATATTAGACGACACAAAATGGTCGTCGTCGTGCGGTTAGCTACCGGGCATCGTCTAATAAACGATCATCATGTCACCATTTTCCATCCAATAACGACCATTAATAACCGTTCGTTAACACACCCCACTCGACGCTTTTTGACGTTGCCAATAGAGAAACGTGTCTTTAACATATCGTTGTTGTCACCCCTCTTAGATATAATAACTTATCCAACATCATCATTAACACTAAATGACACTTTTCTCATTGAGTCTTGGTCACTTTTAAATACCATTTGACTTGGTTTGCCAACTTTAACATTTAGTACCTTTCTGTTAACTGAGAGGCCGCTTGTGGCAAATCGGATATATACTCCACCTCCGGTCAGATAGAACAAATAAAATCGTATTAATTTTATGATCAATGATAAATTTATTAAGTGTGTCATTTTTTTAAAACTAACCTGAACTGATAGCTATACTTAAACATTAGTTAGTTAGAAACAACGACCATCATGTCAAACCACTAGCGCCACAAGCCGCTTCTTAGTTACCAAAAGTTAGCCAAAGTATTCTGCGATCATTAGAAATAACAAAAACTCCGGATAAAAGCGAAATTTGAAACCGAAAACAAAAATGAAAGTCAACAATGTTGTATCGTATTGCAAACTCTCGCGAGAAAATGACATCACGTGATAGGCAAAAAGCCAATGAAGATAAGACTCGATCTACACCAACAGATATATAGGTTCATCGATAAACACAATCCCATCCGGGATTGTTTTTATTTCGCTAATATTTTTTTCCTTCCTGGTTTACCTTTCACAACAGCAACCAGCATTTCTGATTGGTCGAAAAACAAACAAACAAACAAACAAATTCTTAAAGCACACAGAAGCCGAAGGTACTTTTTTGTTTCGCAACACGCGTTTCAACGATGACCAATATTGATCCGCAACGGCGATAACTGACGAATTAGCATCCGGCTGATGGGTTAACAAATAACCTTATTTTATCCGGAATTTTATTTTTGTTTTCAATACGTTACCACGGATGAAGCAATTGACGTTATATCTATCCTGGACCTGGATAGATCTTGTCGATACATGTCAACATTTACCTACTTTACATTCCTGTATACGCGTACTTTCATACTTTCTAGTACGCAACGGTACTCTACTTTATTATACAAGGTTATTCATAAGTCCGTAACACATTACAACTATTCACCACTCAGTAACTACTTAACGGATCTTTTATTGAATTACACTAAATGAAAGGTACGGTACACACCCCTAATTTTTTTGATACTTGATCAGATCAATGTTCAATACCGGTATGTCCATATTTGCTGAAAATCGTGTCGATGTCTGCCACAGACATCTCTATACTATTTTCATTTTGTCCCCTACACGTGTAAGCCTGTCACAGTTTATCAGTGCTATGGCGTCGGTCGGAGATATTATTGGTGGAGAGTGTACAACATTACACAAAACATTATCCTTCATAATCCCTACGAGCCAAATTCGCATTTAGCGTTAAATCGGTGACTGTGCTGTGGTGGCTACCACGAGTCATCATCGTCACATTTGAGTAGTTTTTGATAAAACAAATTTAATCACATTAATCTGTACAGACTTATTAACTGTATTTTATTCTTTGCAACTTTTATCAAGTGTAGGTATACATTCGTAAAATGGAAAAAATAATAATGATAAATCAAATGTGTTGAGTTAATTGCGAGTAACTGCCTCCTTGCGGAAAATTACGGCAACTACATGCGTGCGGTTTTCTCAAAACAAAACTTGGAGAGTTTACCTTTCGTTCGATGTAGTGCAATACAATTAAATATCTGTTAAGTTGTTACGGAGTGGTAAGTGTTTTTGTAAGTGTCACGCATGACCCTGAATTATAAGTTGTCTTTAATACTAATAGGCTTCCTATCTTCGTATCTGGTTCAGTTCACTACATGCTATAGTCGCATAGCAATATTAATAGCTCTAGTATTATTAGATTGTGTATTGTGCATAAACACAATCGAATCTCCCATGCGCGTATAAGACATAGTATAAAACAGTGATCTCCAAAGTGGGGTGCGCGAAGCTATCCGTGGTGGTGCGCAAGAATAGAAATTTCTTACTCTTATTACAAAGAGTCTATTTCTTATGAACTCTTGTTACTACAGAGGTTTATTATAACTCTAATCACTTATAAACTCTTGTTGCATACATCGGGGGGTGCGTGGCCTTTGGTCCTACTAACATAGATCAGAAAAGTTTGGAGACCATTGGTATAAAAAGTACACTTCCATAGAATAAAATATACGCTATAGCCCTAGTCGAAGATTTGGATGAAATATATATGCAATATTTGAGTCTCCTATTTTGTGGGAAGAAATAACATCTCTACTCGCAGAAATAAAAACTGAATTTCGCTATTATGCGATATTTGATTGGTTCACTAACCTAACTTACAAACGCCACCGGGTGTGAGCCGTCGTAAATAACCCAAGATTCGTATATACTAGTTCAGTTAGTTGGATTGCACAATTGAAATCTTTTTCATTTCTTCGAGTGTAGATGCATCTACATGTATTGTTTAATCGCACAAAATAAAGCTCAACTATAGCTACAATAACTTAGCGTCTAGTTTTCATCCAAATTCGAGATGGCAGGCAACTGTTGTAGCACTACCATAATATATTCAAAACATATACCGGTATGGTGATAGTCTGTAAATAGACAATGTATCTTTGTCGTACTCACATTAAACGGAATTCTATTGTTTCAATCTGTATAGTGTATGCGCTGTCTATTCGCATATACAAGGCATACTACTGGGCATACAAACTTACGAGCGTGAAATAAGCTACACTACACGAATAAGCACGAATATGTTACACTAGTATGCTATAATAAACTACATTATCTTCTGCGTAAACGCGGTAGTATACTTTATTATGCATCGCATAATCTTACATACTTAGTACATTAGGTACCAAATGTATACTACATATGTTGGGTGCTAGCGCATTAGCAAGAAACTTAAAAACCACGAAAACATCAAATTCGTGTTAAGATTTTGTGAATTTTGTTGCAACACACAATATTCCCAGGATCTCAAGCTAGGCACGAGTTTACACCAATTCCAAAGAAAGAAATAATAATATTCTAGTACGGTACGGTGACCATTACGAATACAGTTTCGGAACTTCCACATTTCACCAAAATCGAAAACTTAAATCGTGGAACACTCGATAGCTATCAGAAATTACTCTTGCATTCACTCTATTTTTAAAACTAAAAAAAAAAAAAAAATAAAATAAATAAACAAATAAACACAATTTTTAACCCCATTTTCAGTTAAGCCCATCGTCAGCCATTTTTTTCCATTCGTACTACTGTACAACAACAAAATTCCAATCGATCCGAGATGTTGGTTAAAGATAAGCCACCCATTCGGAAAACTAAACAAAAAATTAGAAAGGAAACTAAATAAACGCTACAAAAAATTCATTCGTTTGCATAATGGGGAGGAAGATGATATATAAACGAGCTATAAAGAATGGAAAATGCGGACATGTCCACCGACTTCCTTATGACTACAAATTGTTGGGTAATAGTTGTACCGGTACCGTACTTTCTATTTTTGTCAAAACTCGCTAAATTGACTCGTTGTTTCGACCAAATGATCCAAAACCCTCTTCCTGAATAAAAAAAGAAGCGTCATAAATATGACATCAAAACCTAAACAGATGTTTCCAGCTGTTGACATAAAATTTTAGACTCGCTCGGTGAAATGATTCCATCGTAAATTGTTGACACTTATTTTTGTGGTTAATGTTACCGATACTTTGAATTATGCAAATATAACAACTTCCGTACCGCAATCGATGAAAGAAAAGTGTATCGAAATAAGTCAAACCTGTGTAGGAAATTTCCATTCAGCAAATTAGGCCTAAATTGCATTTTAATTCAAAACTAGATATCCAAGTCTTTGACGTTTTAATCTTGAAACACGTAAAAAAATGTCACCCTCAGCTTGAAATTCAAAATCACAATCACCAATTGATACTTTTCCGATACAAGATATACAACTTAAGAAATCAACTCGATGTTCGGAATTACACATCTAAACCACAAAAATGTCAATTACGATAAATGACACCACTTCCACTCCCAAAACAAACCACGTTTTCAATACATGACCAATGACAAAACCGAAGCACCATCTCCACCCAATACTTCCAAAAGAAACGAGACGCCACACAGACGACAAAGACTTTGGTCAGTTGGTGGTGCAATTGTTGATTGGTGGTGACCATTAGCCAAATTGGTCTCCAAAAAAGGGAGGAAACAAAAAATCCAGTGGTTTTGATGGAGGTGGTGGTTTTGTCCCCTGGTGTGTTCTGGTTCACTGACCAACACACCAATTGGTCTCGGACCAACAGACACCCCTGGAAGCTTTTTGGGACAATCGTTCAAGAAAAAGGACAATTTTCCCCCACCTTTCTTTTTACTCTTTCCAAAACACAATCCCCCTCCTAGATAATAAGGCACTCGTTACTGACCCTCCAAAACCCCCAGGTGAAGAAAAACGTCTTCAAAGAATCAGAAATTACCAAACTAAGAATTCCAAAAAAGCGAACATTTCCAAAAAACTAAAAAAAGGACGTTTCCAAAAATATTGCGAACAACAACAACAACAACAACAAATTAACTAAAATCACAAGGAAACGGATAATCGCATCGGATAATTCATTTCAACTTTATCTCAAGTTATCTCTCAGTAGGCCTATACAGTTCACTTTTTCCTCAATCGTTTTCCTGAAGACTTTCCTCGAGACAAAAAAGCAACACACTGCAATCTTGTAAATGATCGAAGAACATCAGTAATCGTTGTCTTAAACCCTTACTCGTCATTAAATTCATTAAACGAGCGTGTAATGAATTGGAATCACTTGTAAAGACGTTGGCATATCTGGTCTTTTCAAATACAAACATTTCAATATTGGTACCAAACCAACCATTTAAAATGAGCTTATTCAAATCAAATTTTCGCAAAACTATTCGGGAAAACTGAAATAAATTCTATTTAATTATCCCCCTACCTCGAGACTAAACAGAAATTTTAAACTAAATTTCAATAAAAGTCCAAAACAAAACCCTATTGCTGCCTAGACAGGTCACAAGTTTTGCGTGTAACAAACTGCCATCAACTGAAATAATTTATTCCCAAAAACTTTCAAGAACGTTAGGCTTACGTCGACGTTACAAGGCTTATGCGTAGGTACACGATACAAACGAGATTTCTCAAATCTATCTAATCATAGACAGAGTTTAGACTTCGAAGTAAGAATTAATAACTATGCCAACAAATACGAATACTTCAATAAACAAACATAAACATTGCATTTTCGTTTGCTAACAGTTATACTATATACCGTTCATTATTCATTCAATCGTTTCTTCAACGTGACAAGGATTATCACCATTTGAAAAAACAAACAAACTATTTCATTATATACTTCATCAATAATTAATGTTTTCTTGTATGTCATTTATAAATTTTGTTTTAATCATGTTATCATTTTTAATAGTCGTTCAAGTTATGTATTTGTATTATTAATAGTGTTAAGCTTTAAGTTCCATTACTGTAATTCATGTTTTGACCCTACGGGTCGTGAAATTGCACAATAAACAATACACAATAAGCTAATATAATTAGAATAGAAGACCAATTAGACACAGTAAAGTTAATCTGAAACCAAAATGCAAAGTATACACCCAACAATAAAGTACACTATACTGCTAATGATGAACTAAACGGATCGTATCATTACATATCCAGACTTCGAACATCATTCTGGGCTTAAGTTGACTTCCATGACATTTAAACAGAAGGGGAACAAACACACAATCATTCTAAATTGAGACGATTAGGCCTACCTACAACAGCCCTTTTTATAGGTTTCAACAGTAGCAGGCGTAGAGTAATGTCGTCGCCAACTGGATGGTAACTTGTTCCCCACCCACGCGCGTGAGTAATCACCCCATTGCAACAACCCCTCCTTTTTAATAGTGTAAACCATTCACTTTGAAAATGTATTCCGAGTCCCTGCACCACATAAAATAGACAGTCTGTGCCCAGAATGAAAATCGGAAAAAAAAGGAAAATGAAAAAATGTCCCATTCGTCGTTGGTGACTCTTCTAGTCAACTGCTTGTCAATCTCGGTGAACATGACGTGTTTACGACATCCTGCGCTTACGAATGGACCGTTTAAAAGGCAACGTTTGCAAGGGGAAGGTGATGGCGATGAAACGGAAACACAAATCAACCATCGACACGACGAATTGGACAGCACGACTGACAGACACATACTGATAATACTAATAATAAAAAGTACCAACCGACGCGCCTATCTTCCACCAAGTAGACCTATTATACACTGACTATATTATAAAGTCAAAAATTTAAGGACCTTCGTAAACATTAAAAAAATATTTTTTTGATAAAAATCAATAACTTAATACAAAGTAAGCCTACGGAATATCAAAATCTGTGCGTGTATTAAATTTTAACATTCTCCCATGCTATTCCAAAATGTCCTTTGAATTTCCCCCGTTCGTAATCGATTTGAACCGTCTTTGATTAACAACATCAGCCATATGAACGGTATTTTCAAAATTATTCGCAATTTAAACGCTCCTTTAAACGAAATCCTTCGGCTTCAGCTGTCAGCGAGATCTGACTAAGCTAAGAAAAGCACGCTCCTGCTCGTGATCATGATTCGAATCGACTCAAACTAACCACCCTGAAACAGCAGTTTCAATTAAACTGGCAACGTGAAAGAGCACTTTACCGCGGTTTAAAGCACCCTAGCAACATAAGCTCGTGTACCATCGTTGTCTAAAAAACCAACCATCACCACCCTAAACGTGCACGCCACCACCATTGTTGAGTACCATCGACTGATATCAAACGCACGCGTGTGCAATAATCCTCGTTAAAAATTGAACACCATCGTGCTGGAACTTGAGCATTGTTCAAACTAACTCGTGGTCACGAACTTAAACTGTCTTTGAAAACACGCGTCAAACACTACCTCTTGCTTATAAAGATAGTAACCACTATGTTCAAAACTTGAACATAAGCGTCGATCTTCATTTTCTGCATCCAATTTCAACACGCTACCAAGTTGAATTTCTAACATTCGACGACGAGTTAGTGTTAACGATCGCTCTTTTATCGTGACATTACCAACTTTAAGCCTTCACAATACGACCATCTCACAAACCACACCTATTATTTAAATGACTCCACACCCTTGAACTATAATACAGCACCTACGAATACAAAGTCATTCTATATCTCAAGTTGTAAGTATCTGTATGACAATACTAGAATTGCCTACTTTTCCTATACAGTAGATACTACACCACTTGTATATATTTTTTTTTATCTTCGTTTATAATTGTCGCGTGCCATTGTGCTAGGTGACGAATGAGGGTGCGTGACATTTTCCAGGTGAGAAGCAGCACGACCACAGGGTGCGTGGGCGTGATTGGAGCTCACCGTGCGACAGGTTCACATCACACACACACACATCCATAGACACAAACATCACACACACACACCTACACTCGACCAGCCTTTAACTCTATCGCATTCGTGCGTGCAAAAACGCACTCGTGACACCAGCGTCACTCGAGTCGTCAAGTCGCTTGACGACCATCTTGCATGTTTTTAGCAACTCGCCATTATGTATACAGCAATTTGGATAAGCTTCAGAGGAGCTACAAAGCTTACATTGCTTTATCATTATTATTAGTTTTTTTTCCTTTTCAAACCAACCGTAGCGCATTAAACTTCTTTTGTTACTCCAAGAAAATCCCTAGAAACACCAACCCAAAATGTACGAAAGATTCATACCGTGACATTGAACTACGATTTTCACTCTTAATATTTACTAAACCAAAAAAAAAAGCGCTAATGTCAGTTATATATATAAAATAATTAGTAAAATCACACATTAAATTTAAAGTTCGCAATTTTTTACCCAGAAATTCAGTGATTCACATGCATCAACCTCGATATATAAAGTTACTTTGTCATGTGTAGTTTACACCATTATAAGGTGGAGTTGTATTTATCCCTATAATATATACCTATATAAGATATTCGGGTATAACTATCGATGTTTTTCCAATGGAGGATTATCCTCTAAATCTTCACCCTTGTATACGGACGACTCTTGCTCTTTATGTAAACTTTTGCGATTGACCGAGATAAACATATGAAAATAACACGAAATTAAAAATACATCACTATTTTTACCACAGGAACGAAGTTAACATACTCAATTTTTATCCGCGCAAGTTCTCCAGATAATTCAAAGAAAAACGTTTTTTTTTTCGAGTAAATAAAAAAAAATGGAAAATTTAAATTTAAAAAAAAAAGAAAAGAAAAAGCCAAAAGTACTCCATGTTGCCACCGGATGGCGCCGGTGGACGGAGCGCCATTCTTGTAACGTGTGTGGTGGTAGTGATGATGATGGAGCAGACGGTTGGTGCCGAGTCCAATTAAAAAGGCAATTAGACACAAACAATGGCCAGCAGCAGCTTAGACTTCTGGTTGGTGCTCCACTACTACTACTACTACACTGGTGGTAGCAACTGCAGCAAGCAGCGCCATCACCAGATTACTATCTAAAACTGCATGTGTCGAGCTCGCTTCTTTCAACATCAATAACCTCTAACATACTCACTCGAGAAAAAAACAAACATGATAACTGGACTCAAAACACTACTGCTGTAGCTAACAGATTTATAAAAAGAAATCAAAAACTGTAAGTGATGAGTTAGTTTCACAAACACCCGGGTGAAACTTCCAAAACGCCTTGAATTCTAATCATCAGGGTGAAACACCAAATTATATTAATGGCTATTTCAACATACTTGATTCATTAAAAAAAAATCGTATTTTTTTCTGCAGCGTATATATAAAAAGTTTAAAGAATACTATAAAACTGAAGTGCTACACATACAGGCTTTTCTGCACCACTCGACATCGCAATATCATCATTCATCATCATCATCATCATCATCACGTGCCAATAGTTAACGCACATGACGTTAGGCCTACTTTTCAATTAACTTCACATTAAACTACATTAAAAAATCAAGCGAATAATGACAAAGAATAAACTGAAAAAAAATGTAACATTTCAGGCTTAACGAACGAAATTTAAAACACTCCTTTCAATTTGAGGCAATTACAATCCATTCCATGTGGAATTGACGAGTGAAAAAAGTACAAAGGTCACTTTTCTAAAGCCTATTCCTCCCATTCTCCCACAAAATCATTTTAATTGAAGCTAATGCGACCAAAATAGCCCTCGTGTCAAAAATAATCATCCCAAGAACACGACATTTAATCTTTTCAAAAGTAGCGAATCTATTGGAGACGTCAACGTAAATTGAACTAAACGACACGTCCTTTGATGATACAGCACAGCATTTGTACACATTTTAATACTAGCTTTGATTCCAAAAACCATATTATGAATTTTATGATAAACGTTAAAAATATGAAATAAAATTAAATAAATCTAAAAAATGACAATCGGAGTGGTCATCTGATGTTAATTCCACCGCGTATCATAGTTAACACCTCATCATCATTTTCATCTTCATCATCATCATCGTTGGCTTATTCCCTATTATCGCACCGGGGAGTCGACCGATGATGATAACACTCCTAATCGACATCACCATCTGACCAAAGCTTTTCTAAACTCGGACCAAGATAACCTATCCGTTACAGCATCTTATCACCACAACAGTTGAGTGAGTGAGAGAGAGAGATAAAAAAGAAAAGTGAACAAGAAAATAAGATAGGAAAAAAAGTCAACACACACTCACCAATCACTGCATGGATGAAATCCTCATGAGACGACCCCCGATATAAATATAAACAAAAATGTCACAAAAACCAAAAGTAAACAACGTGAAGCTGCTGCCCTAAAATCACCCGGCAAATTGCACCAAAAAAAAACTGGATAGAAAGCACACTATTCAACACGACAGCGGTGGCAGCAGTAACAGCAGCAGCAGCAGCGGCGGCAGCAGCAGCACAGCAACAACAACAAGTACTACAACTACTACTAACGTTGGTCGTCCTAAACTGTTCTCAACGAGAGACGAGATGCCAATTGTGGCTTCGCGAGGGCGCTCGACGCTCGCGCAGCTTGGGCCAAGCACCGCCCACCAATCACCTCCCCCCCTCCCAACGCTCACTCAACTCAACCCTTTGCCACCCCCACCAATGGCGACGACAACCAGCTCTTCTCCACGGACGACTCCTCATTCACTACTTTTATGACATTCTCTTTTCAGTACGTACCAACAAATTAAAACACACGACATATAGAATAGACAGTTACGTACGGTACCCGTTCCCAAATCATTCTATACATAAACTCAAATAGCCAAAGATTACGAAGAAGAACTGATGAAAAAAGCTCTATGAACGGTAGTCGACTAAAATGTACACAAAGTCGATAATTAAGGTCTAAGAACTCAACGACCGAGAACCAAAACAAGCCAAGTCTAACGTTGAAACAATGAGCTGCCACGTCTAATAATGGAGAATATTTCAACACTGCTGAAAACGTTCCGTACAATTAACCACAGAAATACTCAAGTCGAACAGTGAACGAATAAATAAACAAACAATAAAGCAAATTCAATTCTCATTACATCATCGAAATTTCCATTAAAACTCACTCCTATAAGCTTTTTTTATCGGGGGAGGGGGGTTAATCTTGCACGTAGTCGTAGTTTAAATTAACAACAATGAACCAACACGTGGCCAATATTTATGTTTAAATTACACAAGTTACACGCGCTTCAGCATTGTTTTGAGTTGTTCTTACAACAATGAATCTAACCTACACGTGCGTTACAGATACAGTTACAAAATAACGGTTGATAGAAAATGGCCCACCTACTGGATAAAAACAAAAACAAACACTGTCAAACTCATCCTTTCACATGCAAAACAAAAATAGTCAACCCCCTTCGACTCCATCATTGGGTATTGACGCAACCAGGAATTCAATAATCCCGTCTCTTATTTCACCCGCATCAATAACCATCATCGTAAAAAAATAAATAACAAATAATATAATAAAAAAAAGAGCATTTCAACCCCACCACCTTTTTCATTTAACAACACCTTTATTTATTATACACATTTTTTGTTTAACGTTAATAAAAAAGCGAAGAAGAAGAAAAAAGCAGCTGTGGCCAATCCATCTCGTGTTTCGGTGAAAAGATTTCCAAATAAACCAACACTATAGGTAGGAAGAATTATATGGTGTATGTAGCATTTGTTCTTTTAGGTTCTAGTGCAAAAAGGATCCTTATCAGCGTTTCCATTGTCTCATCATCTGCCAAACAAATTGGCACAAAGAAAGACTTCCAAAAGAGATATTCATCAGTTATGAATTTCCACCGTTCATTTCATTTCATCATCCATACCCTTCATTATTAGTATTCTTATTATTATTACGACTACCATATTTTTTTTAATGAAATATTGCTTTTATTTCCTTCCGCGATTGACGTATCTTCCAATATGCTATTCGTTCTCATTGACGGATGACCTAGTCGTACCTTACTCATCGATGACCAATTTTTATAAAACAAGATCTTACCTGACACACGCAGTTTGGCAAGTCATGAGCAAGTGAAGCAATTTGTGAACAACGACGACGTCAGCCTCTTGTCAACCCGTTTTCATTGATTGGGGAAAAAAGCTAACCTCACAGTTGTCAACAAATTGCCCGAGTTGCCATACCTAAAATTGCCCCATTCTTGCGTACGACGGGGTAGAATTTGTTTGTGAATTTATCATCGACACTAATGTTCATTTCAAGCATTTTTACGAGTCTTCGATCAAGATGTTTTAATTTTTGACACTATCGATAACACCAGGTGACGTTTATAGCTTCGATCGAAGGTGTAAATCGCTAAATCACTAGAATAAACTGCAGAGATCTTAATTCGAGAGAAAAAATGTTTAAGTGGTTACTTATGTGGAAACAAAACGACTTTTGTCTTTCATCGACTAAAAACAAACAAAAAAGTTGTTTACACATGTCCCTACCATCGTTAACCTCTCATGAATGAGTCTTTCACCCATGTAAACAAATTTTCACATTTTTCGTGTTTATTTATTTATTCACTTAAACGGTGACTACTGGTGTTCACGTCGCTCCGAAAAATAACTTAACACTTATACATCCCTAAAAATAATTAAATTAAAAAAAAAGAAACAACGCCATCTTGTTTTAAACAAAAACATGCATTCTTTATATAAAGCCTACTATACGAGAAAACTAAACCTCACATAGATCTCTACAAAAACTACAGTTCCTCCCCAGATCACCTTTCAAGTGACAATCGTCACCCTGTAACTCTGTTCCGAGTTATCCCCATTCTAAAATACAATTCAGGCGGATACTAGTGTACTGATGGCGACATTTTCAACTTAATCCGACCATCACTCGGTATTGCCTTTTGGTTCCACTATTATCACCACACTTCACTTCTCTATCTATATATACACCACTAGTGAGGGAAACCCTAAAAATGGAGGATAGGAGGAGGAGGAGGCTATAAACCACAGTCCTAAAAAGCGAATCGTTGACAGAGAGCTTACACGCCCTCTGTCGACAGCTTTGTGCGCATTACAAAACGAACGCTATCGATACGAAAGAAGGTGCTTAGCAAAGGCCTAAGACCCATTCTCGCCCATCTCTCTCTACCCCCCTCGACACCAACCCAAAGAAATGACCCCCTACCCATCATCCATCAAGAGCACATTCACCTTACTACTGCTGCTGCTGCTGCTACACCACCAAACGACACCAGCGCCACCAACGACAGAACAAAAATGCCTTCAATTAATCGATGGCGAAGAAGAAGAAAGTATTTAACAACGACTGAAAGCCTGACAAATGGTTTCAGCGAAAAGACCTTAAATTATTATGTTTTTTTTTTTTAAATTTGTCCTTTATTTAAAAAAAATTATAATTAAAATATGTTGTTTAATTAAGATATTTCTTGGTCGTTTCACGGTTAACGATCCCAAAATATCCTTATTTTATATACAGGATTGGGGATCTCGGTGGCCACAGATTTTTGGGAATGTCAACAGAAAAATTCGGGATCGTCATCATTGACATAAAATGACATGTAACAAGACTTGTGGAAAGTTTATAAAGAAAAAGGTGCACAGCGATAAGCCCCGTACGATTGAAACCCTTACAGGAAAACATTACGAATGATATTCATAACATTGATTTTGCGACATTGAGACGTGTTAGCCCTGTAGCAAACTATGCGATCAAACTAGGAGCTGAGTGCGATGGAAATAATAGGAACGCCCCCTCGTCCATAAACACGTGCCACAAATAGTTGGTTTTCTATTGTCCAACCGTTCACGCTCATTGCCGAGAGAGTGTTCCTAACATTTTTGTCGCACTTACTAAATGACTACTAAATTATTTTATAAAGTCTACTTTAAACTTTATTACCGTAGTATGCAGCAGTTTATTACTTTATATACAGAAATACGTTTATACATTATACTACTATAAACGTTACACTGTGTATAATTAATATACTGTAGGCTGAAGCAGAACATGACAAGTTTAAACTACTTTATACAATCAACACCTTCAACATTCAAATCGAATAAATTTTCTTAACCATTGTCTAACGTTAAAATAAAAAAGTCGTCATCATCCTACTGAGCATCTCCTAATCGTAAAGCATTCAATCGACAATATACAGTACATTCCATATGTTACATGGTAGTATGTGATCTTTGTATATTTGTTTTCATTTGTTTACTAAAATAATTTTATACATATAAAAGTCAAGCCGTCTATCATCTAGCAACCTAAAAAGAACCCCAGGAATCTATCAGGAATCCCACCACCAACGGAATTGGAAAATAACCCAACAAACATTCAAACAAAAACACAATACAGCCTTTAACCAATAATAACTTCACTTTAAAAGGCATTCTCTTTAGTACCAACCATTATTATTATATTTTTTTTTCCATCGTCTTCTTTTATCTTTAGCATCAGAAAATGAAATTCATCTCTTTACCGCCGCGAATGAGCCTCCACTTCCGCACCGGAAATAGAAACCCAAGCGAATTCAACCCTTTGATTTCTCTTCGACCAACAGAGAAAAAAAAACACATATCACGTGATACCCATCGATTGCCACACGTCGATCGTCGATGAGTGGACCGATGCATAAAACATAAAGTACACTGTCTTATAGAGGAATAAAAGTTATTTTTTTTCAATGACCACGATAATGATGGCAAACCCTTTGATGCCACGGCCACCATAACAAAACGAACGAGAATTTTAAAACAAAAGACATTTGCAATGCAAAAACGCCCTCGATCCATCATGCATCAACTCCTGGAAGAAGTAGCCTACTACTCTACCAATACTACGAAAGTGAATTATCGAATCAATATAGTAGTCCCTACCAGTTATTTACTTATCTAGTCTAGACTAGTCTACAATGTCGACTGTACCATGTCGTTTAATACGATACGTACGGTACCTTGCGCTTTACTACACATTGCACTCTGTTTTGTAAAATACACAACATTCTTCCCTATCAGCATATTTTTATTTTTCCATAAATTTTTTTTTTTTACAAATTAACAAAATCTCATCTAAAACATTCTCCACTTAATGCACTATATCCTTCCTAGCATTCTATAGTATGCTAGCTAAATACTCTACAGTATACATTATCCACTACACTTGATAGATAATTGTATTTGTACACAATCCATTTTCATCATGGTATACTACTGAATAAGAATATATTCTACACTTTTATATAGTGTACGTTATGCTTGATCGATTATACATCAAGTCGTGTATCATTTTACAACTAAATGTACTGTTTACTGTAGAACAATTTACGATTGCCAAGTTAGAAAAAAAAGATGAAATCTTATCTATAAAAGACAACACTGCTCTTCCTCCTGTCCAGTTATCGTTAGCGCCACCGCACGATGTCTGAAATCGATACTCTAACTGTAATGAATTTTTTCAAAACAATAGGAGTTAAAGGAATAAATAACTTTTAACTAATGTTTACGAGGCAACATGAGTTAAAACAATGAATTGCATAATGAAAACAAAAAAAACAACTTTCTCGTCGTTTTTTTTGACGGGCTATTTACCAGTAAGATAATAAAACACGATTAAAAGGACGGAAAAACGAAAAGTACATTCTCATCGACTCGGTTGAGTGTCGTATAAAAGTCAGTTAAGTGTCAACCCATCGTTACAAAATCGTGGGATTCGCTTGTATTTGAACTTCAATACAAGTTGTTAAAATTTTATGCACAGCATCCAATTCGGGGAAAACGACACGTTAAAAGCTTTTCATGGAAAATCATCCCTCATTCATGACTGACGATTGAGCGGTGTGCTCATTGAATAGTAAAGAAAAACTAAAACTGTCATTACTATTCCACCTTTTATTCACCTTCACGCGACATCCAACTAGTTGACCATCCTAACCAACTTTATCAATTTCCAATCGACATAGGCAACATGTTTTTTTTTTATTCCACGTCAACCAAAAAGTGTCAACTTTTGTATTCCTTGAACAACAGTGATAATCCCGTTAGACACACAAGAGCTATGTACATATCAATTAACACGATTCACGATGTCTAAAAGAAGGAAAAAAAAATGTCACGCGGCCTCGTTGTATAACCGACGGACGGACGCGTCTTGTTCTTCGGTGTCCGTGAAAAACCACAATGGCGACAAAACCTCGCCACGCGCTCCCTATTTCCTTTCAAAAACAAACGGGCGTGATTGCTTTGTACAACGACCCGCTGTGACGTCACGGGAGAACCGGAAATGAGCAAAAGAGCCCCCTTTTCTAATCCGCTTCCCCCTTTTTTTGTGTCTCCGTTGCGGGATTTTTCCAATCAAAATGACGCAAGCCGCCTTTTTTTTCTTCTCCTTCCCCGTCCGTTCCTGCGTTCGAACCGGAAGTCACCCATCGCGTGTCCGGCGCACGCGCCCTTCATCCACCGGAAGTCGGATCGCCTCCTTCGTTCTAACCTGCCCCCCCCCCCTGCTCAACAAAAATCTCCCTAAAAGCCAAGCCACACGACCAAACTCCAATCACACCTTCCCGAGCCGACAAAAGGACGAAATAAAGAAAGAAAACAAAACCCTCGAAATGTTCGACACGAGATGATGTCGATGACGAGAAAAGAAGGAATTCATTTTGATTTACCCCCCTCCCCCGCATCGTTGTTGGGGTTTTTGTTAACATGATTCGACGCATAATCACGTGATCCGTGTCACCGGAAATGGGACTATCACCGTCGACGACGACCACGGATTGGCTTATCGGATAACCCCCCCCCTAAAAACAGCAAAATTAAAAAAAAACTTTCTTTTTTACAAATATACAGGGTGTCTCAAAATAAAAGTCGAAAGTGACACAAGGTTCTATCAAAACCAAACGTGCCGACACTCCAACATTGGAAATAGCCTACCTACCAGTTTCATATGAACTATGAACGGTAGTTTGTTTAAAAAAACAATGCACAACGCACCACTAAATATTACACTTTATTCTTTATATAGCATATTATGTCCTTCGTAAAGTATAATAGGCCTATACAAAACATTATATGGTGTACTTTTAACTAGGTTAAGAATAAAGTATTTTCCTTCAACTAGTGAAATATTATATTATCTAGTATGGTACACTAGACTAAAGCCTTATGCAGTGAAGTATTAATAATAATAATAATCAATCGGATCTGTGCGTGTATGTATGTATGTATGTATCCGTGATGAACGCTTTTTATCCTCGAATCTCACGTAACACCCCAGGATCACCATAACAACGTGAGAAGAGGGTAAACAGCAAAAAATGAAAATAAAAACATCACTATATACATTATACTTTTTGGTACGTTTCCATACCAACAAATGTTGCGAAGCAACAAGAGTGTAAACAAAGTTTGTTTTTTCTGTAGTTTTTTTTTATTATGATACGTGAAAAAAATTACAGAAAATGAAATTAACAACAAAATATTACATATTTAAACAATTGTTTTTTTGAAGTAAAAACATATCGTAGTAGATTTATCAGATGAACAAAAAAATGGCAATTTGCGAATATTAGGTTTAATTCTCGACTCCCCATGGTTACCATACCAAACACAAGGCTTGTTCCTCGTATGTACAGGTTACAGTGTATCAACTTTAATATCTTGTGTACCGGTATACGATACGTTTCTTATTTTATTCATTTATTTATTTATTTATTTATTTATTTATTTATTTCGCAAAACAATTCAAAAGAATTGATACAAATACAATCAATATAATTAATATGTTTAAAAAGCAACATATTAAACTTTTTTTTTGTTTTAACTTTATAATATTTTAATATTATATAATAATACTATATAATAATTTAATTTAACTTTATAATATATAGGGCCTACTGTATAGAGCTACACAAAATAGAATATTATAACTTTTTATCTTACTTTATGGCCATTCATTCATTATAGGATAAATTGTGCCCTTTATAAAGTGAACCATATCTTTTTATAAAGTATACCTACAATGTCCAGTATATCGATAGTAATCGGTGACCACGTTAAGCAAGGTGTGTGTGTGAAACGTATCGCAAGTAGTAAATCAACCCAAAACAAATAGGCATAAAGAATAATCAACAACAACACGATGTTAGGTGTTAGGAAAAATAATGATGATGCAGGTGACCACCACAACCCATTTGAAGCACGACAGCTTTCGAAATTGAAGAAGCAACATTTCAATTTCCCCAAACTCCTACCTAACGAACCAATACGAAAATTGAACGCACAAAAAAAACAAACAAACAAGAGAAGAAAAAATAAACAAATAAACGAAAGCGAGCCCATCGATAATAAGAAAACTAATAAGAAAAACCAAACTGACAGGCGAAAAGAAGAAAAAAAAGTTAAGTCCAATTTGAAATACAATCGAAACATGACTATATGTATTTATTTATTATAACGTTAGCGCCATTTTCCAACCTTTTCTAACAACACCAACCCAATGGGAGTAAATTTTTATTTTCATGTCAAATTACTTCAAAATGTCCATATCGATAAATTCCAAAAGAAGTGTTTACCTATCTACATAATACAATAACGATGGTTTTGACGTTAGAGGCCAAATAGACTCATAAACAAGGCGTGTTTTCTCACCGTTCGAAAACCGGTGTTCTGACAGATTGTACATCTCGTGACTCCACCTCCTTTACTTTGTAAGGGATATTAAATTATCGCCCATATTTTTTTCTTCAAAAAAACAACCATCGTAGAAAAAGAAGAAAAAGAAAAAAAAAAGCGATAGGATCAGTCTATCCGTGGCCCCAAAAAAGATATATGGGTTTGGGCCCTTTGGGAGAAATGCATTAGGTCACCGCAAAAGGCCAATCCTCACCCGTGTTTGCTTTACTTTTTTTTTCCCTTTTGGTAAAACGACCTAAAAACACCTGCTGTGAAAATATGAGGCGAGTATTGAAATACTCCTACTGTTTGTTTTTATTTCACCCCTATTTCAACAGTGAGAGTCTGTTGGAGTTAATTTAAACTTGCGTGCGGGGTATGGCGCGCCAAACCGAGTAAAAGCACATCGCGGAGGGATACGAACGATCCTAAAGTGATGTGGCAATACCAATGGAATAACCTTACAAACGTGTCTGATTTCTGTTGTTTTGTATAGATTGTTTAAATCTGTTGGTTTTTTTTAAAAAATAGCTACTTTTTTAGTTAAATTAAAACAAAAAAAATGTTTAGTTTGCGTGAATTATCTAATTATTATAAAATACAAAGATCCTCCTGCTCCTGCTCCTCACTAGTTATGTTTCTATAGAAACAAAACAAAACGACATAAAAAATAAATACTTTAACTGTAACGAATATTGAGTTAAATGAATAAATAACTGTAACGAATATTGCGTCAGCAATATGAGATATGACAGATAACATGAGCAATAGGGCAGCAATAAACAACGTTCCCGTCATTTTTGACGAGCTATTTACTAGTAAAATATAAAAATAAAACGCACAAGAAAATTTGATTCAAAACTCAAGGCAAGAGTAATCTAAAAAATTGATCAAAATTAATTCAATAATATACAGTAGTATCCGATTATTGGTGATTACTTTGGGATAACTGCTTTTTGATAACAATAATCGGTGATAACATTAAACAATGGATATGAAACATTAAACAGTATCTTGGGATTGACAATAGCCGATTGCTATCATTATTAGTGATAATAATGATAATATACAGATACAATTGTAGTGTCCGCAATTGCAATAACCGGATTCCATTGTTATTATCCGTTTTTCTTTAATATATATATTTCTCCGCCACAAAATTAATAACACAATACTCTACTATTCTGCATTTTTATAATTTTCATCTCTAAAGATCATTTTGTTTCGTATGGATCTTCATACTGTTCCAAATGAAATTGGCGAATGAATATACTTTAATGCTAAAGTGATGCGCCCACATGTGCGAATAAATGTTATAGGTTTGTTTTTATTTTTCCATTAAATTTTAAAATTAATGTATTCAAATCAAATATGGTGTACCAAACCAACCACCGAATTAAAAGAGTAATAAAACTACGACGATGAAACAAATCGGAAAACTAATTATAATTCCTCGATTCACTTTAAATTATATTAAAAAATACTCCTATTATATAAAAATGAGTTTCAACTCATTCTCGCTATTAATTAAAAAAAAAGTATAATAAATTAGTGTTTAGTTATTGGAAAGGGGGCAAAGATGGAGAGGAGGAGGAGGGGTTTAAAGAAAACTATCTTGGAATTAAAAAAAAAAAATGTTTTTCGTAAAAAGAATGAAGCAAAAAATGAGGAGAAAAAAAGCGGGAGATGAGAAAACGTGGTTGGTTGGCTAATCGAACCTAAACTTCCATAAATATGAAAGAGATGGATAGTGGGTGCGCGAGAGGCTACGAGGCTAGATTTACGCCTTTTAATTGCATTCTATGGCGATAACGAGGTGAAGATTTATTGGATTCCACGCTCAACAAAACCAGCCAAAAAATTTATCTTAACGCAGACAAAAATGTTGGACGGTTTTTTTCTTCTTCTTCTTTTTCCAATCTCTCTTAACGTTTCTAAAAAAGGTTACTAACCTACGCGATACATCATCGGCAAACTTATAATAAACGCCATTTTTTTTTCTTCAAATAAAGCTAAACCTCAGGTTACCAATTATCTAGCGTAACGCACAGAACGTATACTTTACGCGTTCGAGAACGTATACTTGGCGAATGACAACGGATAGCGCGCGCAACTTAAGGGGTACACTCTTATCAGACAAGTTTTTTCATAAATAAACTCAATCCACAGGTTAGCCATTATGCAGTGTAACGCACACGTTCAAACTTATATCCGTGAAATTTTGAACATGCTTATCATATTATGAACACCATTATCCTATTGTTATCGTCTCTCTCGTACCTCAGAACGCGAGACCGAGATTTCCATCGTAAAGAGGGTAGGTCAAACCTCACATTCCATGAAAATTAATATCTTCAATAGCAATTATTTATATGTTATTATTTGTTATTTTATGAATCTCTTACTAAAGGATGTTTTGTTGTTAGTCAGGACTGTGAATGAAAAATAATAATACTATAATAATTTTTATAATCCGTGTTTTTCATTCTAATTGTATAGGACTACCGTAGTGTTAAGTTCATCATTGACACGTTAGTTGTAACTTCAACGTGAAAAAATCAACACAAAAGAAAAAAAGCTTCTCTGTCTACGTTCGTTCCTATCAACCCCCTCCTTTTCTTCTCTTCTATTGATTTACACCCTCATAAACTTCTCGCCCCCGCCTTCACCGAGCATTTTCTTTTTAGGCCTTAAAGGTGCTACTTGAGCCAGACACGCCTCCACAAGTCGCCTTTTCATGCTCCACCATTTTTTATTCTCGTTTTTTTGTACGTGTCCATATAACTTTTCGGCCATTCCATCCACCAAACCAACCGCCCACTCGCGTTAGTTTCCCTTCTTCTTATTCTCCCCTCCCCCTAACCTGTCGTTAATTTTTTCTTCTCGTTTCGCAAAGTCAATACGTTAAAGCAATTACGCGAATAAATATTGTATCTGGTGCGAGTCCGCCTCCTTTTCAACGCCTCTGGTGATGATAAGAAAACCAAGTTGAAAGAAGAAGAAGAAGAGGAGGAACAAGAAAGTACAGACAAGTAGAAGAAGAAGAAACAACAGCGGCAGCAGCAGCAGTCGAAAAATCTTGGCAACCACTTAAGCTTTTAGATTTTTAACGTAGATGAAAAGATGTTTCAAACTGACCATTAACGTTGTTGGGGCCCCCGAGTGCCCCCCAGTCCCCCTCCCCATAGGCTAAACATTTCCATTTTCTTCTAAATCCTCTTATCGCACGAGCAGGTGTGAATCTCGCAGATGCTTCAACTTAAAATTCGGAGCAGAACCTTCTTAAACGAGAAGCTTTAGCAACGCGAGATGAAGGCTGTGCAAAGATACCAATTCCGTCACGTCTGTTACAACGCAAAAACAATAATCACGTGTTGCCACTTTTATTCAAACAATGATCGCGTGTCAAGTGCAGTCATGGTAAACAATGAACCCTCTCGTGTTGGTTATATCATGTGCGTTTCATTTAAAACAATGTACATATCACGTTCACCACTGAAACAATGATGGTAAAATTTCACCTGAGTTCATGTACAAGAAAAAACCTCAAACAAAAAATTCACAAACAGTTGCGATTGAATTTAGAACATAGGGAACACACTACAGACTACACCAAGGTAACCGACTGGCCTTACGGCTGTGTCAATTGGCCCTGAGACTTTATTACTTTTTACTCAGATACATGACTTTCTAGGTACATCAATTGTATTTAATTTTGTAAACTTTTTGAGCCTATGGATTGTTCAATAAAAATTATTATTATTATTATTATTTTTATTAAAACAGACTATACCAGATGTACCAAATCGTAGGGGGTGTTTCAAAACAACCTCATTCAACCACGCAGTACCGTAGCGTTTACCATTCTACCGTTAACTATGCAGTGGAATAGTAAATGTTTTAAAAGTTTACTCTTATTACTCTTGAAACACCCGTTTTAAACTAACCTATTTTTTACTCGTTATCCGATCCGATTTAAACCCCAGTCGTATAGGTACAGTATAATAAACAACGGTTGCAACGATCCAACGACACTCCCTTCACCCGAACAATTCTGAACCATAACACTACAATAAACTAAACTATGCTACAATCATCTGTAACACATTATCGTATTTTATTTTTTCAACACCACGACTTTCACTACAAATGGCCAAAAAAAAATGAATGCCCAAGAACCCAGCATTCGACTTGTTCTTCCAAAGACTAATACCACCGCACCACGTCGAAGAAAAAAAAAAGACAAGACTAAAAGAAAAAGAAATGAAAAAAAGGAGACCCAAACACGTCTCGGGTCACGAACCCCATCACGCTCACAGGGCAAAGTATTATTTTCACCTGGGAGGCGATTTCACGCGTTGGAGAAGTTGAAAAGCGACGAGGATTTAGTTTTGAAATCCAAACCACCCCACTCTTAACGCCCGCATTCGCCCGAGATGGGCACTTTCCAACCACCTACCACTCGTGTAGTAGCTGCCTTCTTATAAGAGGGTCTTTTCCTTCACGGATTCTAAACGCGCACGGTCGAATGCCTTCTCTCGATCGCCAACACGAGCAGGGGGGTTTCCGCCGACAAAAACTCTCCACCTTCCTCTTGTTCCCGCGTAACAACACTCACACCTCCTGACAACCCGACATTCCAAAAGAGACACCCGGGGTCGTCCCCTTGCCACATCCAATTCGGCTGCTTTTCACTCATCCGCAAAACGCTCGCGTGACGTCATCGGCGACGAAGAAACGGAATTCCGACGATGCAAACCAAGTAGGATGACAACCTTGATGCTTATTTTTTATTGTTGTTCGCTATCGTCATTAATAACCAGTCAAACGGCCCCCGTGTCCCATTAAGGCTTATCTCTTACCAAACATCGACATCAACGAATGACGTCATTAACGACATCACAACCCGCCTCCTTATTCATCATACACCGGCGATTACTCAATTCATGGACATCAAACCATATTTAAAAAAATAAATTCCAACGACATTTAATGACAAAAACCACAAAACGCTACTTGTTCGGGACACTCCCAGAATACATTGCAATTAGCATCATTCCAACGTCCCGACGTTGGGTGTTTCGACCCTCACTTTTTAAGCCCACTTGACTTTCCCTCCCCCCAATTTCTTATAAATAAAAATGAAGAACTACAAGAAAACGAGGGGTTGAACGTGGTGGACAAAAGCTGTCGTTTTCGTCCAATGGCCGTGACCAAAACGATCATTAGGCCCTTTGGTGTTGGGGTTTTTATTTTCCCCCACCTGGACACCCCCTGGGTCAACTTCTTGACTGTTCTGTTCGAGTGGCTCAACTTCTCGAAAAAGCGTTAGAGAAGAATAAAAGACTCGAGACTAGCCCTCGACACCAACAAAAAAGACGACACTAGTACAGCACCACCACGACTACCGGTACTTGGACATTTGTGACACTGCTGAACCTACATTTCTTGTCCATTTCAATACCCAACGTTCGTTCAACTATTATCGCTATTTACTGCTACAGCAATGCGCGTCATTAGGATCGATCTCACCGATGTCCAAAATCGACCTAGGTCCTAAAAAATGTCCACGATCAAGAAACGTCCGTACTTGAACTACGTTCCAGAAATATCAATAATAGCGAAAGTTCACAAAATTTTATTCGTACCTTTAGCCAACAAACAGTAAAACGAATCATTAGACATTTTAATTGCAGTGGAAACCGCTTCAGACGATTTTCAAGGGTTCATGAAATGCCAATTTTTTCTTAAACATTCTTAAAAATGTTACGATAAATAACACCAACCAGAAGAGATTTCACAGAACAAACCATTATCAAGATTTTTATGGTTGTTATTAGACTTTGTTCGTGGACCTTAACCGTCCTCCTTGGTCCCCATTGGACCGTAACTTTTTAAATAAACAAATAAATTGTTCGCGCGTGTCTTAAACAAAACTTGTACAAACTGTTCTAAACGGTCTAGAATGACCGATTCTAACGGTCATTCGAGACGACAAAGTTGCCAAGACAATAAAGAAATGAAAAACCTACCTAACCTAACGTGCACGACACTCGCAATCGTGACATAACTCTCGGTCTTCTCACCATCGTCACGTGACCCCCAATTTCTCCCTTCGACAACAGTTCGTCCCCATCGTTAAAAGGCACAACACCTCCTCGTTATAACTTGGCTTCCAAACTTCCCATTTCTCCACCCTCTTCCTTTATTTTTTTTCTTTACCCATTTTCTTTTCAATTCCATCATCATCATGGCGGCGGCGGCGGCCATTGTTGTATTCTCAAAACGAGGCCTCTTCAACATGGTGGCGCCCCGTCGAGAGTCTCCGAAAACACTAACCCGGGGACTGTTTTCACGCCTCCCTTTTTGACAATGATGGATAAGAAATAGGTTAAATAATATGGGCCAATTGTAAGGGCCACGTTCGGAAATTTATTTCTGAAACGACAACAAACCGGGGGCACCGAAGAATGCCATGAAAAGAAGAAGAAGTAGCCAACTATACTATGTCTAAACCAACCTCCTCGACTTTTTCTTTTGCCCTTTTCTCTCTTACATTTCACTACTGCTGTAGTACTATTACCCCACCCCCCCTCTCGTTGGTGGGTATTTTTCTACATCATAAAGGGTCTCCCTTTTTAGAAGCTCCAATTGCAAACCCCGACTCCCCGCTGCTCTTATACAATATCAACGATTTATGTCGTCAACTGGGTTTCGTTTCCCTTTTGCTGGTGGGCCGTGTGGACAAAAATCATAAACGAGGAGAGGACCCACTTCACAAAGTTTGTATACAGGACCCATAGCTGAAGCTCAACTACTCGGCGCCACTCCAACTTGTCAATACACGGAAAATAAAAACCCCGACTAAAGTAAACAGAATACGCTTGTAGGCCAACACTGTCGAAAAGTCACCACCATAAATAACGAAACTACAATTCTACACGACATCGCTACGAAGAACATTGTCCAACGCGTGAAACCAACTGGAAATAAACACGACATTCAACGCTGGAAAACGATGTAGCGCTCCACTATACATAGGAAAAACATGACTAAGAAATAACTACTCATTTTAGATAAGACCCGAATCGTCCATTGCAATGAAACGAGCAATTGTTATCGAATTAAACATTGTAATCCTGACTTTGCAATCTTTCAAAGTCGTTAGTTTCAAATAGATACTGTACATAAACTAAGTTTTAGTTTTAGAATGGTGCTCATTAAGTTTCGAGTACACTACGTCAATATGAGCTTTAAAACGGATGACGTAAGTTTCAAATACACTCTACCACGAGCTTTGAAACAACTATTTTGTAGTCAAAACCTATGCTATACGTATTTTTCAATATATTTAAATATTCAAATACGTCATTGCACGTGAGTGTATACGTACAATTTGCCAGATTAAGTTTTCGTTAAACTATATAATATACTCATCTCTTTTTACGACGTAAACCACGTCTACAAGCACTGGCAGATTTACGGGGGGGGGGAAGCTCAACTTCCACCACACCCCCAGAACATGATTAATTTATTGACGTGTGTAATACTATTAAGTTTATCATGAAAAAAAAAAAGAAAAAATCGGCTAAATCGTGCATGTTTTGGAGGTTTAAAAACTCACTTAAAATTTGATTTACCACGAAAAAAATTGTAATTTTTACACATATTCGTCACGTACTTTCAGGGTAACTCTCCTCCCCCTCAGGAGTCGGATCTAAAATCTGCCCAAGTATACGTATTTATATACGGTATATACGCTTACATACACACGTAAGATCGATAGTATACTTTATACTTATAGAACAGATGGATAAGCAACCACTTCAACATTTGGTTACCAAAATGCCAAAACAATCTCAAACTGATAAAAAAAATAAATTATACAAACTAAACAAAGATCTCTCAGAATGCAGAAACAGAAAATCGATATTTTCGAGGTGAACACATTTCTTGAAGAAAAAAAAAATCTCATACACTTTTGAAAATATAAACCCGTGGCGCCACTCGCCATCGAAAACTCCAAACATTCGATAGAAATTGAATTAAAAATCGAAAATCCTTTCCTACCTCCAAAAATCAAACTAGTCCCCTTTACGTAAGAGACTCACGAAATAGATTATACTCCCGCAAAAGAATATCTCCCCGAAAATAATTCGAGTCCTACCGTTAACTTGTAGTCGGACACTCGAAAACACAGCTGTCGAGTCGTCGCAAAACAACAAAGTCTAAAACAAAACCAAACAAAAATCAAATTAAACAACTACACTATGTATATAACCACATTTTGTAACTTGATTTAAACATAATAAACCTAAATTAATCTTTAGAACATAATATTCGATGAAATGAATCGAAAACCTAATTTCGTTCACCCTTTGCTGAAAAAGGTTATGGGTTCAATCGCATTAGAATCTAACAGTACCACTACAGGTAATCACGATGAAGGATCAATCAACATGAAACATAGAATCAGAAAAGATATATGTATATCTATAAACCTAACCAACGGCACAGTGTGTGTTATCCACCAACACCATCTTCTACCATTGAACTCTACTTGGAAGCCAACAACAATATTTTTGGTGATAAGCCTAGGCTAATTGGACGATGAATAATTCACTTCAATGGCTTCCAATTATCAGCTCTATCAAAACCATCGATATTTATTTATTTTTTATCGTTTCTACTTCCCGTAAAACTTAACCCCAAAAACGTAGTTCTAAACGTGAAACAAAGATTAAAATAAATTTACCAAAAAATTGTCATCGCAACGCTAGTTATAGAAACTTATAAAAACCAAAAAAGTCTTTTTGACTTGTGGATCAATGTCAAACAAAAACTTGGAATTTCTAAAAAAAATATTTCTTGTCGTTTTACAATAAGTAGGCTACGCAAATGTTTCAGTTAAAATCCCATATTATATATAAATACTGTTCATGTATATCATAGGGAGTCCGAAAACGATATGTGGATTCAGTATACTTTAGTATGAAAGTTGTAACGATATTAACGAAAATCTTCGAACAACCTGTACTAAATGTATGGACCATCAACTACTCGTACAATTAAAACACTCAACTCGGCGAACTATAAAATTCGTGTGGTTTTCTAAAAATTATCGTAGAAATCGCCCGAACTTTATTGGCTATGCGATAATTGACTCGATGTGTGATTTCCTGTTAACGTCGTTTAGCTAAACTCGTTAACCAAGATGGATCGTCCACGATAAAGAAACATGACGTAAATCCAACTTGTCATTTGGTCGACAATGGTACTATTTTTGGAGAACTTGCAGTAAGTCTAAAACGAAACTTGAATCTAATCAAAAACTTTCGTTAATTATAAACTAGCCTACGAGAAAGAGTAGAACTACGTGTCAAAGACCGTACCGGTACGTGGTCGCCAGAAGCCTTCCCAAATAAGGGGTAAGCGAAACGTCAAGAACCTTTTAACGGAAAGATCAGTCGACGATATAGGCCTATCAGCGTCATTATTATTATTTGTTTGTTTGTCGTTGTATCTTAATAAAGGTAAAGAGGAGGTGGTTGATTATTCAAGAGGCACGTGCGTCGTATGGCCCTAAGGGTCACCCGAAGAAAAACGCGAGGCCATCGACAGCATTGTCATCAGCAGCAGCATCTTTGTCTTTGAGGAGCCAAGACCTTTTGGTGAACATCCTCTTCCGCTGATGGTCGCCGTTGATTAATTACGACTTAATTGATTCCATCCAACTCAGCAGCTCATCTTGTTGTGTATGGAGAGAGGCGCATTGTCTTCATAACTCGTCGGGGTTCCCTTCCGTGTGGGATCGTGTGACAAATATTCACAAAAGACACACCGTGTCATGACATGATATCTCTCAGTTCCACAAACGTCTGCCATTCTACTACTAAGACCACGACTTGAAGAAAAAAAAGAACGTTAAACGGCCAAACTAACTTCAAACATTGAAAGAATTAATTGCACCAGTTATACACTGTACGTGCAAACTTCTTCACGTGATTCGTTTATGACTTAAATCACGCTGGCAGAACGTGAAAGGTCACTTAGCTATTGTTGAAATCTAACCTGACCATAGACGTGATGTTATACACACGTGATCATTGTTGATTTCAAAGTTTGCATTACAGATACAACGACGGAATGAAAATAAACATGTTTATTGTTGCAAAACGTTCAAAGTGATGTTAAACGCTAGAACTATCCCTTGTCTCGATAAAACCTTATACAGTAGCGTCCATTATATATATATTTTTAAAAAATTGTTGAGACACTACAACTAACACCACTCACAAAACTAAACTACTTTTAACAGCAAAAGAAAAATGAGTTGTCACTCATCATCATCAAAATACCAAGTGTGTGGTTTTGTTTTGTAAAGTGGACGACTTTCGACCAAGAATGAAAAGAAAAAACCCCACACAATCCCTTGGAATGCGAAGGGATAAAAGAAAATGGAAGAAGAGATGAAAGAAGTCAGGAGGCACAAGGGGGAGGGGGTACTAACGTCTTTAATTAGTTTTTACGAGCGAGTGACCATTGAAGGGCAGACGTCAGCGCCGATTAGGGCCTGGCCCAAGACCCCTCCTTTCTCCGCGTGTACTTCTTCCACTACTTTTATTCCCCTCCCACGAAGGCCCCCTATTTTGGCCCCCTTAGTACAAGCGTCGAGACGGGCGCCACCTGTCAAAGAAAGCGAGCAACTTGTCAGAGTCAGACAGACCCAAAAGGTCAACGTGGCCGGGAGAATGTTCTTTTTTGGTCAGAAAAAATGGGGCCCCCGAGGGCCTCCATTCTAAAAGATGGTCGCGAGATTTTGGCCATTGGATTTCCTTTTCGACCAAATCCAACGATTGATTTATTGTGAAAGAATCTCGTGTCGCAAAGGTTGACTGGGGACATCAACAAGAACAATATCTACAGAGTCAATATCTAGCCTATCTAGGGTGAATGAATGATACACAATGAACAGAAGACTCTTGGTTTAATCGTGAAAGTCTGTTTTGAATCATTCTGTATGAAACAACTTATACATACACTAGAGATAGTTTCAAACAAAAACTCCAAGTGGTGCACTAATCCTATGACCGTGACTACACCAATACACTTTATATCATATCAAACGAGTATGTCACCATCATGTGAATTACAGAACCTTTTTTATTACAATGAACATAGTTCCAATTTAATGCCAATAGTAATTCAATTGCTGTACCGGTACTTGAGATGTTCAAATTTGAACCGCATTTCACTCGTCAAAATTCTAGCATTAACTGCTCTTACGTCAAACAAAATCCGGTTCCAAGTTGAACATCTCCAGTGTTGGGGATGGAAAAGAACATTTCTAACATCTTTGAAAACTTCTTGTTTTGAAACATACCGGTATAAATATGGTATATTCTAACTCTTTCTAATTCGAATCACACGTCAATTCCTTATAAAAACTAAAGGCTAATCTAAAATTAAAATGACCAAACCATCATTTCCGGAAGTTCCAAGAGGTATCGCCACGCCATGCCATACCAACTTCCAAAAATTCGATATCCTTTTTCTTGGCGATTCCATACAACAACCAACAACAACATCGTCATACTACATCCACCAACTCTATATCTCATTTTTGTATCTCTCGTCACGCATCTCTGTTCTTTCTCTCTCTCTTTTGGGATGATATCCGCCCCCGCTTATCTCCCGCTCAGAATCTAGTGGCAACTTCAATCTCAGCTTTTGAAGCGAGCAAAGTCGTCTTCTCTTTTATCGCCAATCGAACATCTGGGAGATTCGAGATCATGCTGACCTCGCCCCCTCCCCTCCCTTCAAGTCACGTGAACTGGGGACAGGGACACGTGTCATCTTCAATTGCCTATTATGCAAACGAAGTGACTATCTGGGGACACCATCGGGGTTCGATGTTACATTATTATTGGCCCACGAGACTTCGCCTACACAATAACCCGACGTTCATTTTTGTTGCTCCAACTGATACTCGATCTATTCCAAAAACCAAATGACACTTCCGGTTGGGAGGTGGACATTCCTTGTACGAGTTAACAGTACTAGTGTGATAATGTAAATGGTATCCGGGTTTTCCTTAAAATTAACTCTTGGCGTGCTTTTTACAATACTAACTAAACGCTTAAGAAAAAAATTATCGGATACTTCCAAACATTCCAACAACAACAAAATTTATATAACATCGTCAATATTCTTTATTCGACTTTCACATCATTGACCATTTCGAACTAATACCAAATTTTTCACTTCTGGATGACAAATCAGTATTACATGTTCTTTGGTACGAAGACCATCATCTTCCAGACACCAAAATTTTTTAAACACAAAAGTGATTTTGTTTTTGTCTCGTACCAATTTTAACCACATAGTATATTGAACGCGATTTTAACTATGGTAAATAGGTAGCCTACTTAGAGTTTAACGAGAACACCAACTGGCGTTACAGCTATGTCATTTGACTCTTAGACTTTATTGAAATTAGAAATACAGAAATCATCATGAGATGAGAATGATAAACATGGAACAGGGTTTTATGATAGAGGAGGAAACGGGAGAACCCCGAGAAAACCTGGCCCCGTGGTGTTAGATCACAATTTTTCAACTATTGTCGTCTTTCACACTTTTGGTGACACTGCGTGGTGACTACAGTTTCACGACAGTATCCATATATACTTTTAATCATATTTTCCAAAATGTAGTCTAATTCCAATTTGCACGACCTACAACGTGTCAACTGCTTTCTTTTAAACTATACTATATACTATAAACCTATATGTTAATAAAACCAATCCGAGACGCGACGGTCAAGAATTAGTTTGACCACAACTGGTCGTATAAAACCCCACTTTTTCTTGACCCAAGTGATCTTGTACCAGGCAGATGGGAAGAACAAACTATCACCAACAAACCCACCAACCAACCAACCAACCAATTGCGACCCCAAGTTCCTCGTCGTAGAGAACCATAATGGCGTCGTGTCGATCGCTCCTGGGGGGACAATTTGTCCATCTCCCGTCGTTCATCGTACCACCCAACCGACTAACTCCTAAACTAATACTCTAAGTCTACAGGGAGGCTATCTCTATCTGTGTCCTTTCCTCTACTTTTTTCCACCCCCTCTCATAACCCCCACCCCCAACTTTCCCCCCGCACGAGAAGAGGAATCGGGAGTTACGACATTCACCAACTGCCGAGTCAGCTGCCTAGATCGTCAACTGATAGATAAAAAAAGAAACAACACGACCCAAAATGGTGGTTGGACAGTTGGCCCTTTAATTGCCGAGATCCTCCTCTCGTTTCATTCACTTTGTCTCTGCTGGATGTCGCGGTGGTGTCCCCCTCCCCCTCGGGAACGAACGTTACTGTCCTTGTATAGGAAAGTGATTCGATTCGCGTCTGTTATGTCATCAAAAGTTCCCCATTCAATAGGAATGAGATATTGCGTGAATGTTGACGAGCTAAAAGTTTAACACGTATCTATTATATTATCATTACTATAGATATAGAAGATCACCAAAATGTCACCATTCTGGTATTCATTCATCGTGGCGTTACAAGTTTGCCAAGTTCTTAATTCCCTCCGAAACGCCTTATAAGGTCACTCCTGTTTTTTTGTTTGTTTTTTTTTGCCTTGATTTCTTAGTTTTATTCTTTGGAAATATTTTGCATAAAATTTGAATCCCCAATAATAATGGTTTTTTGTTGTTGTTTTTTTAGGTAAATATCAGCAACTATTAAAGCTAAAAATTTGATATTGAATGATTATACAACAGTTACGTAGGCTTAAGCTTATTCAAAAAAAAAAAGGTAACCTATTCCAACTTTCAGGCGTTCGAACCATTCACAGTTCAAAATATTTAATTTCTTGATATACTTAAATTGAAAAGAAGCATCACGCAGCGAATGAACCCATAATAAGTAGTCCAATTAAACGAACTGCTGTCAACATCCTATTCGATGATAATGGATAATTCGATATGCCATTTGGCAAGAACAATGCTACAACAGCTTTGCAATAAACGCTCAAGAACTGGTTATTTTCTCAATATCGAACCACAAAACAACAACACACCATTAACTTTTAACACAAAAAAACTTAGGTTAAAAAAAAAAACAAAACAAAACAAAACAAACGAAAACCCGAACAATATCCTCATCTGGAGTTTAGTGATACGCTATCTTGATAACCAACGTCTATTGGAAATCATAAATTTCAAACTATCCTCACCAGCTGGTTCGATATCAATTAATAACCTCGTCGAACAATCGATTGACTAACGTCATCATTTCAAAACGTCCGTCTATTCCATACCAACCATACATCCAGTTTAAATAAAAACAATCCTGTTTACATATGAAAAATTCACTGTATATCAACTAACCTTGGAATCGATGTTTTGCCAAGTTTACAGTTTCTCTGCGAGGTGGTCCTAGCAACTGAAACAACCAAAGACAAATATTAAGTGACTGCAAAGTATGGATTATCTTTGTCAACTAAACAAATTAACTCGGGCTAAAACATCGATCATAAACTTTATCATTTATTTTCAAACTCAATTTTACATATCCTGTTCTGTTAACCAATCCACACAGTCAAAAAATTGTAAAGGATACTAGACAATGTCAAGGATAATAGACATTGTCAACAACAGCAGCAAAATCGTTAGTTAAATCGACCATTCGTTACGGTTTATCTAAGTTTAACGCGTAAAGAGGGGGAAAGTAAATGAACCTCGAAGAAGTCACTCTTGTCATCGTTTTATCTTCCAATCGAACGTGGGCCACTATCTTTTTCTTTTCCCACTTATTCGTTCATTTGGTATAAAGAAAAGTAGAAAGGAAGAGGAGGATAAATCGGCGCATGCGCCAATGAGCTGTCAACATGATCGATGGCTGACTAATCCAGCTAAGAAAATCCCTCGATCGATGTTGCTAATGAGCTCATTAACGACCTAAAACTCGACGAATTTTCAACTCATTTTTTAGTTTGATGTTTCGAAAACTTATATTTTCAAGTACACTTGGATGGATGATAACAAAACTCTTAATAGTTAATTTACACTGAATGAAACTATGACGATTAGTGGTTTAAAATAACCGAGACTTCAGTTTTATGCCATTTTATTCTTGATGATTTCATAAAATATCGCTCAAGAGAGTAGGTTTCACCTTCTGAAACATGCTGGATTTTTGTAAAAAAAAACAAAAACATAGCGCAAAACTTTCAAAAACTAAAGTCTGAGTAATTTCAATCCACTATTGACACCAATAGTCATTCAAAACTTCGTTCACCATTTTATATGATAATTACTTGAAAACTAACCTGATATGAATTAAGCACCGCCAATTTACTAAATTGTCTACTTTTGAGACATCGCACACGATTGGACATTTCAACACGTAGTTGGATTTTCAGATTCTTTGGAACACACCACATACGGTTTAGCCACAGATAAAAAATCCTTTCAAATCATAGCGGATTCAGTTTTAATAGCTTGTTTTGAAATGATTTGATGAAAACGTAATATGCACAATATAGCACACAAACTAATTTCACCCTGACGCTCATAACTCCTCTTTTCGAAGACTGGTGGAACGAGAAACAGCATTGTTGGATCGAATTCGCTGTAACAAAT